>JADBJO010004765.1:104616-134616 GCA_016801955.1 Conus betulinus | reverse complement strand
TGAGTCATGTGTGCCTGTTCAATGCCAAAGGCCGGACTTAAGCGTTTGTTAAAAAGTCATCATGCACGAGAGCTAAACATTAATGGGTACACGCTGGATTACATGATATTATCAATCAATGTTACTTTTAGAAGGATTTGTTTAGTGTTTGCGTTTCCAAGAAAAATCATTCGAAAGCATGTGAAAGTACGCATGCACAAAAGCAAACACACACATGCATGCGTGAAAGAGCACACACACACACACACACACACACACACACACACACACACCCCCCCCCACTACAAGACTATGAATATGCGGAAAAATGTCAAAGGTGATAAGCATACAAGCATTGACACAGCTAGGCTGGTAAACAGACAGACAGTCAGTCCAGTCAGCCGATACTGTGAACTGTGAACGCCCCAACTGGTGAACATCCCAAATTGTCGGCAGCCCAAACTGTTGCTGACGTAGTTCCCTATAAATTGTCGTCTAAAACCAACCGTTTGCCACCTTTGGCGAGGGCTGTGACAGAATGATTTACTGGGCTGGTTTTGCTTCTGCACTGATCTACCCTGGGCCTTTACACTGCTGGAAGGGTCGGGTGGTTTACCTCAGCGAGCCCTGTGTTGCATACCACATGCCTACTGTCTGTCACGCCGACACTTGCACTGGCACGCAATCGCCGTGACACGTGTAGGATTTGGTGCTCACTGAATTGACGGGTTCAATGCTATTTTTTGAAACGTGTTGTAAGGCAGTCTGGGCGTGACCTGTTACTGTTTTCGTTTCTGATTTAGTAACAGGTTGCTGGTGTCAGTCCAGTAAATCTGATGATGAGCTTGGACGTGTTTAGCTGGTCACATTTCCCGACACTCTCTTTTGTCGACTGTTATTACACGCACTGAAATGTCCACAGTACTGCTCTATGGTGCCACAAACAAACCAAAAAACAATCACAACAACAAATAAAACAAAGAATGAAAAAAAAAAAAACCCCTGTAAATTAAGAAATCAGTTTAAGCCTCTATTTCTCTAGCCCTACGTGTACTTCCTTGACTAAAGCTACTGGTCACCAACTATAGCGACAAATCTCACACTGGCGACAAATTCGGGCATGAGAAAAAGGCCAACTTTGTTGCTGGCGACAAATTTGGTTCTGGCGACAATTTTGGTTCTGGCGACAATTTTGGTTTGGGCGACAATTTTGGAAACGACACCAGCCCGGATGGTTACCGGTGACGGTTTGAGCTGGCGACAATTTGGGGCCTGATGGCGCAGACTGTGACCTGACCCGGATCTCTCTGTGATCTAATGACAGCCATCAGTTAGGCCCAAGCATGCAAACAATCCACCTTGCATCTATTTGTCTTTCCTGACTACAGGAAAATCAGCTGCAGAGAGAGAGAGAGAGAGAGAGAGAGAGAGAGAGAGAGAGAGAGAGAGAGAGAGCTCACAGTGACATTAAATGATTAAAACATGTTTACAATACTGACATCGAATAACAGCGAATATTTCACTCAGTCGGTCATACTAAACAAGTTTTTACAGCGACGTGATTTTGATGATGATGATGATGATGACGATGACGATGATGATGATGATGATGATGATAGTGATGGTATTTATTGTATTACTGCTTGTAGCAGCCATGATCTACCTTTCATGTTTTTACGTTACTGTAAGACCGGACCTGATTCTTTAGGATGAAGTAAGCACAGAAAGGCAAAATGTTGTCGAAAACCGACAAAGAACATGATAGGAATCCACACACACGTCCGTAGAATAAAGCATGCAGGCTATACTGCTGGACACGGCAAAACATTCCGGATATCTTATACATGAAACTTGGATAACACTTGGCAAACAATGACATAGACATCGCGGATAAGGACATGTTGAGACAGATTCACATACAACAGGTACTGTCGCGGATTAGGACATGTTGAGATAGATTCACATACAACAGGTACTGTCGTGGGTTAGGGCATGTTGAGATAGATTCACATACAACAGGTACTGTCGTGGGTTAGGGCATGTTGAGATAGATTCACATACAACAGGTACTGTCGTGGGTTACAGGTTGTATGGGACAGGGGTAATTAAACAGCCACTGTTTTCTATGCTAGTTGCTAACTTTCCCCATCCCAAACAGCACACTTTAAACAGCCACTGTTTTCTATGCTAGTTGCTAACTTTCCCCATCCAAACAGCACACTTTAAACAGCCATTGTTTTCTATGCTAGTTGCTAACTTTCCCTATCCACAACGGCTCATGACAAACAGCGCAGACACACACAGTTCCATGTCTCTTTCTTCGACAGACAGAAATCTGAACGATCTTCGACAGACAGAAATCTGAACGATTGTACACTGCATTGTAGGAGCCCGAGTACAGCCCAGTGCAAAGGAACCCACACACTGCAAAGCCCAGGCAAAGGAACCCACACTGCAAAGCCCAGTGCAAAGGAAACCACACTGCAAAGCAAAGCCCAGTGCAAAGGAAACCACACCGCAAAAGCCCACAGTACACCCAGTGCAAAGGAAACCACACCGCAAAGCCCACAGTACACCCAGTGCAAAGGAAACCACACACAAAGCCCACAGTACACCCAGTGCAAAGGACACCACACCACAAGCCCACAGTACACCCAGTGCAAAGGAAACCACACCACAAAGCCCACAGTACACCTAGTGCAAAGGAAACCACACCGCAAAGCCCACAGTACAGCAGAACGAAGGGGAAAACATACAGCAGAAACACAGTAAAGCGTAGTTCAGGGGGACCCGACATTGTACGGCCATATATATAGGCACACCACATTGGAGGGCCCACAATGCTCAAGGCACACCACATTGGAGGGCCCACAATGTAGCACAGCTCAAGGGCACACCACACTGGAGGGCCCACAACAGAACACAGCGCAGAGTGACACCACACTGGAGGGCCCACAACAGAACACAGCGGGGTAGGGTAGGGTACACTACACTGTAAGGCCCCAGTACAGCAGAATGCAGGAGACACCGCACAGCAGACTCACCGTATACAGCACAGTGCAGGGAGACGCCACACTGGAGGGCCCACATGAAAGCGCAGAGCAGAGAGACCACGTTATGAGCCCCGCAGAAGCACAGTGCGAGGGACACCATGCTGTAGGGCCCGCTGTGCCGTGCCATGCAGAAGACACCATGTTGTAGGGCCCGCTGTGCCGTGCCATGCAGAAGACACCATGCTGTAGGGCCCGCTGTGCCGTGCCATGCAGAAGACACCAAGCTGTAGGGCCCGCTGTGCCGTGCCATGCAGAAGACACCACGCTGTAGGGCCCGCTGTGCCGTGCCATGCAGAAGACACCATGTTGTAGGGCCCGCTGTGCCGTGCCATGCAGAAGACACCACGCTGTAGGGCCCATTGTACCATGCCATGCAGAAGACACCATGCTGTAGGGTCCGCTGTGCCATGCCATGCAGAAGACACCACGCTGTAGGGCCCGCTGTGCCATGTCATGCAGAAGACACCCACGCTGTAGGGCCCGCTGTGCCGTGCCATGCAGAAGACACCACGCTGTAGGGCCCGCTGTGCCGTGCCATGCAGAAGACACCACGCTGTAGGGCCCGCTGTGCCGTGCCATGCAGAAGACACCACCCTGTAGGGCCCGCTGTGCCATGTCATGCAGAAGACACCATGTTGTAGGGCCCGCTGTGCCGTGCCATGCAGAAGACACCACGCTGTAGGGCCCGCTGTGCCATGCCATGCAGAAGACACCACGCTGTAGGGCCCGCTGTGCCATGTCATGTCAGAAGAAGACACCATGTTGTAGGGCCCGCTGTGCCGTGCCATGCAGAAGACACCACAATCAACTCCCTCAGTGCAGTGCCCTCATTTTAAAAAAACTCCGTACTGAGCCTTGGACTCATGTCAGTAAAAGTTCTGCAACTGGCTCCATGCTGCGTTAAAGTCCGGACATGGGCCCAGTGCCACAGGACTGGAATGTTTGTGGGCTTTTTTTTTTGCCATTTCTACGGATTTCTCCACATCAAACTGGGACTGTCGCTGGGGGTGTGTGTGTGTGTGTGTGTGTGTGTGTGTGTGTGTGGAGAAGACAGCGGGACGGGAGAGTGAAGGGAGAAAAGGGGGCAGGAGAAGGGGGGATATCTTTTTCTTTGCGTGTAGCAGCACCATTTTCAAAAAAAGCTTACACAGAGATCCTGTCCAAAATGAAAATAGAAAAAAAAGAAAAAAAGTTTTGGAGTAGAACGTAGATCCTGACATCATCTTCAATGCAGGCAAACAGCATGTGGCACAGAAGGGGCACGGACTGACACACCCAACTCTCAGGGCTAGCCTACAGATCGGTCTTCGGACAAAATAGGAGGCGAAGGAAAGGGTCTGACAGGAAACGTGCAATTTCTATTGAGTTGAAAAAACAAGGAGGAGGAGGAGGAAGATTGACCCGGAAGAACGGCTGTATCGTGAAGCACGTGTTTGAACGTGTGATCAGCAGGCGGTCTGAAGTCTATGGGTCCTCTCTGACCTTAGTGCCAGTTTCCATGACGCCGCTGTCAACAAATGCCCCAACCACTTGCACAGAAAGTGGATATTTTAATACCACTCCACGCTTCACCAAGACAGGGGCTATTGTATACCGCTGTCAACAAATGCCCCAACCACTTGCACATAAAGTGGATATTTTAGTACCACCCCACGCTTCACCAAGACAGGGGCTATTGTATGCCGCTGCCCTACAGAGAAGGCAGGCCGCACAGAATGGTTTATTCTCTCAGAAGGCGCTGACAGACGAACCGACAGACGTCCAGTTTCGGGCATGTTAAGCACAGAATAATGGGAGAATGCTGTTGAAATCCGAATCAAACGGCCAAAACACAATGTGGGGAAAAACGGTGGGAGCAGTGAGAGAAGAAAAAATTGCATGTGAATCTATCCCCCCCCCCCCCCCCCCCCCCCCCCCACACACACACACACACACACACACACAGAGAAAAGAATGTACGTTTTCAAATTTCAAAATTAAGGAATGCCGTTTCTAAACGGTTGTCACAAATTACAAACTCGTCAATCCCTTTACGAATTATTTCATACATACACAGAGAAAACGAGAGAGAGAGAGAGAGAGAGAGAGAGAGAGAGAGAGAGAGAGAGAGAGAGAACATGATAATGTACAGTGACATTCTTTAAGAAATAGAATTAATGCACATCTGCGAAACATGACTGCAAAACAAAAAACAAAAACAAAAAACACACACACACAAAAAAAAAAAACACACAGTAACAAAAAGACGATAAACGCACCACTTTAATGGCGGACATGACTGTACAATCCATATTTCTTTGGGCGTTTTGCTATATTAACCAGGTCTAGAGGAAACGTTGGCCATATATTCCTACAACCACAGTGGATCAACCATGGTGGTGAAAAATGAATAAACGGTAAAAGCGCAATACATCTGTTGTTAAGATCTCTGTCCACGTGAACGTGGCTGATCCAGCCATCCAGAGAAAGCACACACTGGTCATCGTCCACTTGCTGTACAAGCAGTCCAGGCCACCTTGGCCTCCTGATGGATGACACCTGTCCTTCGTACACAGCACTGTCTTGTTTGTGCAGTGCATACACGTGATACGTCAACAGTTCTTGAGGATTCCTTGTCACAGTGGACAGACATAGTGTCTACACTGACAGTATTGCAGTATAACACGTAATATTCATCGTATTTAGAATACATCACATCACCAATGAGAGAGAGAGAGAGAGAGAGAGAGAGAGAGAGAGAGAGAGAGAGAGAGAGAGAGTGAGACAGAGCGAGAGAGAGAGAGAGTGGGGGGGGGGGGGGGAGAGACGGAAGTGAAGGCGGAAGGGAGACGATTTACAAACATGCGTGCAAAAAAATGTGTACGTGCGGTTATAGGAATAAGCTAACAATAAGACAACAGCAACAAAATGGTAGAAGCGTGAAACAAAGCCCTGTATAAGGCATGAAAGGGGAACGATTGTTATTGCCGCTACTATATGTATATATTTATTCAAAATTAACTGTTGCGGTGTACGTTTGAAGTAATGAAGAAACAGCACTCTGAGTGAAAAACGAGTGACTGGGATTGCCAGAGAGTCAGAACTCTGAGTGAAAAACGAGTGACTGGGATTGCCAGACGGTCTGAACTCTGAGTGAAAAACGAGTGACTGGGATTGCCAGAGAGTCTGCACTCTGAGTGAAAAACGAGTGACTGGGATTGCCAGAGAGTCTGAACTCTGAGTGAAAAACGAGTGACTGGGATTGCCAGACGGTCTGAACTCTGAGTGAAAAACGAGTGACTGGGATTGCCAGAGAGTCTGGACTCTGAGTGAAAAACGAGTGACTGGGATTGCCAGACAGTCTGAACTCTGAGTGAAAACGAGTGACTGGGATTGCCAGAGAGTCTGAACTCTGAGTGAAAAACGAGTGACTGGGATTGCCAGAGAGTCTGAACTCTGACTTTTCTCCTTTTCCGGACTTCTGACTTCCCTTACGCTCTTTAGACTAAAACAAGCTGAAAAAAAAAAGTAGTATATCACAAGCTGCAATCCCAATCGAGTTTCTTTGGGATTCATTTGAAATTTTGAGCTAATCAAACATTACCTGACGTGAAATAGAAACAAGCAAACAATAAGACAACAACAACCAAATGGTAGAAGCGTGAAATAAAAATAAAGCCTAGTGCAAAACATGAAAGGCGAATTTAGGTCAGGAAAGGAAGGAAGGAAAATAGAAATTTAAAAAAAAAAAAAAAAGGGGGGGGGGGGGGAGAGACAACCGAGTATTGCAGTAATGCTAGTCTCATTCTGCTCATATTCATGTTGGTCTGTAATTCAATACTGACTGGTTGAATCCTAGCGGAAAAAAAGACAAAAAGTAAAGCCAGTCCGTTGATACAGGTTCTACCGTTCAAAACAAACAAATTCTTCAGTGGAGTAAAACTGCTATACACGGAAAACGTAAAATCTCCACAGACAAAACGTTCTGAATATCATATCAAAACACTCATGGCAGAGGTCAAGAGAGACCGTGGGTATTCAACATGGAAAGTTTAATTCTTTCAATGCATAGTGAATGGATCCAGGCTACAGAGGAGTCATTCTTGTTTGTTTTGTTTGCAGCTAACGCTAAGCAAACATATTCTAAGATAATATTTATATTGATCTGATCTGAGCGGCGTGCTGGTCAGTGTCATCCAGCGTTGTCCACACTTCAGTTACTCAGACCATTCCAAACAGTTGAAGCCAACAGAATTTACTCAAGTACAATAAACAGTAATAACAGACATGCACATGCAGAGGGTTTGAATGATACCTGGCTGTCGTCACGGATGTCTGGAATCAAATATTTACATGTATTAACGGAGAGAGAGAGAGAGAGAGAGAGAGAGAGAGAGAGAGAGAGAGAGAGAGACAGAGAGAGACAGAGAGAGAGAGACAGAGACAGAGAGAGGGGGAGAGAGATTATCATATATCTCTAGTGGACACCATTCTAATAACAAATATTAACTACATGCACTGCTGACATAAAAATGATTACCACACATCTCTAATGGACACCATTCTAACAACGGTATTAACTACATGCCCAGGTAATGTAGAAATATAGCTGATTACAGCAAAACATGTTGTTGTACATATCAAGCACATGATCCTGTGATGTAAAAGCATAACAACAGACTTCAAAAACTGTTCTTGATTGTATGGATAACATAGCAAATTACAGTCCTGATGCCTCAACAGACGATCACACACACTCGGCAAAGTGATGGACGTTGCACACTTTCTGCAAACGTTCGTACTTAAGGCAAAGGAGTAACAGGAAGGACTTTCATTTGATACGATGTGTAGCAGTAACAGTGACACAATTCAGAATATTCCAGAGCTGGGAGGATACCCCTGTCAATGATGTTTCCCACAGTAAGGCAGTGACGGACATTTGGAGTGTTGCCGTTATCAATCATGTTGTTTAATACAGTAATACAATAACAGACATTCACAGCTGGAGTCTTGCCGTTATCAATCATGTTGTTTAATACAGTAATGCAATAATAGACATTCACAGCTGGAGTCTTGCCGTTATCAATCATGTTGTTTAATACAGTAATACAATAATGCACATTTCACAGTTGAAGTGTTGCCGTTATCAATCACATTGTTTCCTACAGTAAGACAATGAAGGGCATTTCACAGTTGAAGTGTTGCCGTTGTCAATCATGTTGTTTCCTACAGTACTACAACAAAGAACATTCACACAGTTGAATTGTTGCTGTCGTCAATCATGTTGTTTCCTACAGTAAGACAATAAAGGACATTTCACAGTTGAAGTGTTGCTGCCGTCAATCATGTTGTTTCCTACAGTAAGACAATAAAGGACATTTCACAGTTGAAGTATTGCCAATATCAATCATGTTGTTTCCTACAGTAAGACAATAAAGGACTTTCACAGTTGGAGTGTTGCCGTTGTCAATCATGTTGTTTCCTACAGTAAGACAATAAAGAACATTTCACAGTTGGAATGTTGCCGTCATCAGTCATGAAGTTTCCAACAGTTCCGTGGTGATGCCAGAGATGTGGGTGAAGACCAGGACGGTTGGCTCATAGAGGATCACGCACCATTTTATGATGACATCATCACTGCATCACGCTAACAAAGCTGTGGACGGATTCCTCTTGAATCATTTCAGCGTCTTCATACAGAGGGCTGCAAATGCCACTGCCGATAGCTCTTGGTACATGAGAATGCATCCGACGGACAAACGGAAAACAACTGTTCTACTGAGTTTCCCTCGGAGAGATGGACGGAAGGGGCTTTTTGGTCTCGGCATAGGAGTTTCTTTCCACTGAAGTCAGAGAGGTTGTAGCTTGAATGCGGAGAGGAGGCAGCGATGGAGGTGGAAGGGAGGTCGTCATGTTGTGTCCCCTGATCCTGGGCTGGGGCAACTGCCTTGTTCTGGTGTGAAGATGAAGCGTTTGTCAACTACCCCGGGTGTTTTGTTCAGTGTAACCGTCACCCCCTGTCTCCCTTTTGGTTGTGGAAGTTCTCTTTGTTCTTCTGGATGTTGATGACCCGTTAATTAACTTCAAGCGTGGGGCTGAGACGACAAGGAAACGCCTTCTGGACTCCGGTCCAACTCCCTTGACGAGGGCTGTTTGATCTTCTTTGAACTAATAACACAGCAAAGTAACGTCTGAGAAACACTGGAAGGTTTACTGTAAACTGATATCTGAAAATAGTGTAGCCAGTATCTATGCTCAGAAACCACCTTTCACTGAACACTGATCTCTAAAGTGCAAACACTGTGCTCACCACAGTCATGATCAAAACACTGATCTCTAAGTGCAAACACTGTGCTCACCACAGTCATGATCAAAACACTGATCTCTAAGTGCAAACACTGTGCTCACCACAGTCATAATCAAAAAAACACTGATCTCGAAGTGCAAACACTGTGCTCATCACAGTCATAATCAAAACACTGATCTCGAAGTGCAAACACTGTGCTCATCACACTGATCTCGAAGTGCATGTGCTCATCACAGTCATGATCAAAGTACTGATCGCTAAGTGCAAACACTGTGCTCATCACAGTCATGATCACAATACTGATTGCTAAGTGCAAACACTGTGCTCATCACAGTCATGATCAGAATACTGATTGCTAAGTGCAAACACTGTGCTCACCACAGTCATGATCAAAATACTGATTTCTAAGTGCAAACACTGTGCTCACCACAGTCATGATCAAAACACTGATCTGTAAGTGCAAATACTGTGCTCATCACAGTCATGATCAGAAACGTAGACAGTACATGCACACCAGATCCACTGAAATTCCTCGGCTACTTATGACACTAATTTATGACTGATAAGACTAACTTTGATTCGTCTGATGTTTACTATACAATAAGATAAAATCGGTCACTGCTTTTCTAATCTTCAGTATAAAGAGATGTGCGAACAAAATAACATAGAAATGATTTATTTCATTCATTATTTAGCAAACAAACACATGCACACACACACACACACACACACACACACACATTCCAATCATCAACACAATCACACGTACATGTATGACGGGGTTAAATGACAAGATCGTTAGTGTGTACATTCTCTGACAGAATTCAACGACAGATCAACTGGTATGTAATTCCAAAGTACTTTAGTCATGTGCTCACGTCACAAATCGACTGGACTTCAAATTCTCTAACGGAATTCAAAGTACATTTATTGCGTGGTTGTAACGAAACGCTTGACGAACTCATCCGACCGTCTCCCACTCAAACCCCAAACTGAAGAACAGATTTCAAATCTATGCCCACTCTCCCCTCTCACCCCCCCCCCCCCCCCCCCCCCCCCCCCCCCCCCCACTTCTCTTAGAATGGTGTAAGCCGCCCAACTTACATGATCTCTTAGAAGAGAAAGTTTGCGTCATGGGAAATGCATGATGCGTTTCGTTATTTTCGGTCCACCTCCCGTCGCCTTTCAACCATCCCTCCCTCCCCCCATGGCGCGCATGACACCGCAGGAAAATTTACATTGCATTGTAACAATTGTCCTTTTCACCCCCCCCCCCCTCCCGGCACTATCTTCACCCCCCCCCCCCCCCCCCCCCCACCATATGGCCAAAGCTCTCTCCATGTGATTATGATTCTTTGTTAACAATCTGACCACTGTTCCTTGTGTTCACCCTGACTTTTGCCAGTACTCAATTTTATCTGTTAAGATGATAATTGAATGATACATAGATCAGAAAAAAACCGTATACCTGTGCTGGGTTAAAAAACTGCCAAGCTGATGTATAAATACTGGTGATTGTTGGAATGATTTCGTAGTGTATGACTTTAAGTCTACACCACATGTGTATCTGGACTAAGTGTAGCCCAGTTAATGTGATTTAATTCACAAGAAACATGGAAGAGTTATTTGACTGAAACTGTGTTGCACTGTATTACTGTCTCCTATCCTTTTGTAAGCTTAACTGAGCCTTTAAACAAATGTGGGGATTGACAGTTACAGCAGAAACTCTAAAACAGAGTAAACATTTGCTGGTTGAGTTCTCGCACCTCTTCTGAAAGATAGGAGGGTAAATGTGTGAACTCAACAAACCAGCCATTCAACGCTTTACCTACAGACCAGGTTCTCTTTATCGCAGACCTGGGACCGTGGTCATGCTATGAACTGTGGCTAAACCATACTCTATGGCTATGCCAGAAACCGGGCTATGCCAAACACCATGGCTACACTTTAAACCAGGGTGATGATACAACCACTGGGCAAGACTGGTTGTGAAGACATACCACAGCCCAGCCATACCACAGGTCTACAGAGGAGGTGCAGTCATCAGCCGCAGGAGAGATCAACTACCCTCTCCAATACAAGATAAGCTATTAATCCCCCGGACTCAAATCCATCAGACCCCTTACCCTCACTTTATGATGAAATAGTGAGAACCTGTCTATGAGTACCACTTTGGCTACTGCACTAGGTGTATGCAAGCGAAGTGGATGTGTAATAAAAGTATGCATTCAGAGTGACTTAGACAGGTCCACTGTATTCCAACCTAAGCGGCTGCATGGAGTGTAAGCCAGTAAAGTAGGAGTGAAGAAGGGCCCTTCGTTGTTGTGGTTCAATGAAAACTAAAATTTAGCCTAAAGAACCGACATTTATATACTTCCTTATGTGTAAGCAAGAAAAAGTTGATGTGTGAAATTGCACTTAACTTGTGTCAGTTCTCTGTTGTTCAATCAAATGTTGAATGTTTGAACTTCTCTCTTCAATTCTGCCTCTCAGAGCTACAAGTACTTTTAAGAGTACAGGCCTAAGGAAATTTATCTCAGAGCCACTATAGAGTATTTTAACAGAACCCAAAACAAATAGAAATTTCTTTTGATGACTAGTGCTCCTTCCACTGCTGGTAAGAGAGAGGGTGGAGGTGAAATGTTAAGTTAATTCTCATAGAGAAATTATTCCAAGTCCTTCCCCTAGAGGACCCACCTACCACTCATCCACATCTCGTCACAGTAGTCACATGAGAGATTAATTGATATTACAATCTATTACAATCTCTAACAGAATAGTGAGCATTTTCATCGCGTGATTGCATGACAGTTCAATTGATAGCACATTTATCTTATGGTTGCATGACAGATCAACTGATAATACAACCTCAAAGAGATCCAGAGTACTTTCATCATGTGGCTGCATGACAAATCAACTGATATTACAATCTCAAACAGAATCCAGCATACTTTCATTACGTGGTTGCATGAAAGTTCAATTGATAACAAAATCTTGAACAGAATCCAGAACACTTTCATCAAGTGGTTGCATGACAGATCAATTGATATTGCCATCTCGAACTGAATCCAAAGCACTTTCATTGCATGGTTGCATAACAGATCAATTCATATTACAATCTCGAACAGAATCCAGAGTATTTTCATCACAAGGTTGGATGACAGATCAATTGATATTAAAATCTCGAACAGAATCCAGAGCACTTTCATCACGTGGCTGCGTGACAGATCAACTGATATTGCCATCTCGAACTGAATCCAGAGCACATTCATTACATGGTTGGATGACAGATCATTTGCTATCACAGATCATTTGCTATCAAAGTCTCTAACAGAATCCAGAGCACTTTCATCATGTGGTTGCCTGATAGATTACAATCTCTAACAGAATCCAGAGCACTTTCATCATGTGGTTGCACCACAGACCGATGTAAATAATTCGGCACCTTAATATTCTGGAAGGGACACAGCTTCCTGTCGCTAATGCAGAACATGTCATACACACGCGTCATACAAGCATATGATTGAACTAATGTTCTAGCTCCTGACCTAATTCCCTCTTTGGGGCTTGGGGTTAAATGGCAAGCGAACTCAAACGCCGATTCATTTGTGGATAATTTTCACAAATGCAAGAAAAGCCCATGTGCACATCCGTTGCATGTTTAAACAGCGACATCTGCTGTACAGTATCAGATCTCAGAATGTAAAACGTGCTACTCAGAAGAAGAAAACCCAAAGCTGACTGTTTACTTTATTCTTGTAAATCAATTCTGTTTTGGGAGCAGTTCTTCATTCTATGTTGGAACCTCAAAAAGAGGAGACTGCACTGAACAGACGAAATACGGAATAGTCCTTTTCCTCCAGTGTGCACAGTGTGGGTACCTGCTCCCTGGTGTGTACAGCGTCATGCGCGGCATGATCAGTATTAACCATCTTGGATGTTGCAGCCTGGTGAAGGGTCTTGCCCTGTGTATAGTGTGTAATAGGACGAGCCACTCGACAGGAATCAAACACCTTCAATGCTGAAGCCCAGTCAAGGCGCCTGCTCCTTCTTGTCTTCATCGTAAAGAGTCATATGATCGCTATCCAAAGTCTTCTTGAATGTTGGGAATTGATATACTCTGTCAGACAGGAGTGTGTTCTCAGAACACGGCAGGCTCCATAGCAATTTTCATGTTTACCACTCTAGGTCATTTTTCGTAGCTGAAGGGTCTTAACTCTTGCTCCGATTTACGATGGATCGTGACACCGTGAATTTAGGCAAGTCAAATCAATTCATAAAATTGATTGGTTTGTGAATCAGTTTCCTGTATTCCAGCTTTGACGTTTGGTTTTTGTGACCTTTAGCTTTTAAACAGGCGTTCAGTCCTGATCATGGCTTCCACAGTGGACAACAGGAATCTATGGGAATGAAAGTCAAATTGAAGCATCAGTCTTCCTATTTCCATTAAGTGTAATGTTAAAAAGTAAGGCAAAGACCTCACTAAAAGTAGATTAATTCTGTGGCTTGAATCACCAATAAATTATAAGTTAAATTTCTAATAGCAATGAAGGTAAGTTTTGTATGTGGGTTTTGATGTTTGCATGTGCAATTTATCCATTTAGAGATGTAGAACGGAAGGCCAGTCGGCTGACGTGGAATTTACAGTAGAAAACACAGACTCTGGGATCTGCCATTGTCCTCGCTGTGTTGTAGCCTCCAGTTGCTGGCTTTGCGGTCCGTTTTTGGCAGCTTGCTTTGAAATCATGTGCGTTCCCTGGTAATGAGTGATGCTTTGAATTCTTTGAAAATGAGCGATGTCTTGAATGCCTTGAAAATGAGTGTGATCCTTGAGTCTGGCAGGAAAGTCTCCATCAATGAAGAGAACAGTGCTCAATTTTCATGGGCATCTTTCCAGCCGGGCAGGCAGTTTCCACTCCCTGCCTTTCACAATATCTGTCTCCACTAGCGAACCTCCTCCATGCTGCTGAGAGAGAGAGAGAGAGAGAGAGAGAGAGAGAGAGAGAGAGAGAGAGAGAGAGAGAGAGAGAGAGAGAGAGAGAGAGAGAGAGAGAGAGAGAGAGAGAGAGAGAACTAGCCCTGTTCAGGATCAGTCGGTGGCTTATGGCCAGGGGGCAGGCGCTGTACATACTGAATTCACCGCGTACAGTGAGCATATATGTATCATGTTAACAACCTACCCTTACACTCGGAACTGCAGTGTATCACAGAGCAGCGTACAGCACTACATAGTACTGCAGAGCAGCACTACATAGTACTGCAGAGCAGCACACAGCACTACATAGTACTGCAGAGCAGCATACAGCACTACATAGTACTGCAGAGCACCACACAGCACTACTCTGAACTGCACAGCAGCACATGGCACCACATGGTATTACATAGCAGCATAAAACACTGCATAGTACTGGACAGCAGCACACGGAACTGCAGTATATCATAGAGCAGCATACAGGACTACATAGTACTGCATAATGTAATGTTGTCCGTCGAATCGACGAGGACCACTTCAGTCATCTAGGGGTTGAGGGAGGGGTGGGGTGACTTGTGGATATGCAGGTGGCTGATCAAGTCGATGTGTGCACGGAATGTGCAGTGACAGCATGGAAGGCAATGTGGGAGACCTGCCCTTGATTGCTGGCGCGGGTTTTCCTTGCCTGGGTCTTTTGTTGCACTGCAGCTGTCCCTCTTTATTCACATAAACTGGCACCTTTGTGGATAGAGTAGCGCCATCTAGCTCGATCCACAGCAGTTTGTTTCCCTATGTCTGGGCTGATATTCAACACTTTCAAGGATTTTGAGAGTATCTCTGAAGCGTTTCTTCTGACCTCCAGGGGAACAATTTCCTTGTTGCAGCTCACCCAGAAGTCTGTTGTGGAGCCTGTGATCTGGCATGCGAACTACATGACCTGCCCATCGAAGCTGAGACACCAGCATCAGGACGGTGTGGATGCTCGGCAGGCCTGCTTGGTCAAGCATCTCTGTGTCTGGGATTTTGTCTTCTGAGGCAGGTTATGTGGAAATGATTCAGCTTCTTGGCATGTTGTTGGTACACTGTCTACGTTTCACATGAATAGAGGAGTGTGGGGAGAACAACTGCTCTGAACACCTTCATCTAGGTCTCTGGACTGATGCCTCTTCTATTCCAAACATTGGTGTGTAGCCTGCCAAACGTTACACTCGCATTTGCAATTTTGATGCTCACTTCATCATTGATGGTGACGTTCTGTGACATGTGCTGACAAGGTAGGTAAACTCATTCACTGCAGCCAGTCTCACACCATTGACGGTGGTGTGAGGCTCATGGTAGGGTCTGTCTGCTGCAGGGTTGATGCAGACCTTTCGTCTTCTTTGTATTCATGGTGAGATCGAAGAGACACAAGCAATGGAGAACATGTTGGTGCTGGACTGCGTGTCACTGAGCGTTGAGAGTGCAGTCATCAGCAAAGAGCAAGTCCCTGATTACGTCAGTCATAACCTTAGATTCTGCAAGTGCCTGTTGAGATTAAACAGCTTTCCATTTGTTCTTAATGTGATGTCGATGCCTACGTCTCCTTCTCTGAAGGCATCAGTCAGTATTGCAGAGAACTTGATGCTGAACAGAGTGGGTGCCAAAACACACAGTCTTGCTTCACGCCCATTTGTGACATGGAAAGGGCTAGATGTCTCTCTATTATCCTGGATACGGGCCTGCATGCCATCATGGAACTGCCGCATCACAGAGATGAATTTCAGTGAGCATCCGTATTTGGCCATGATCTTCCACAGGCTCTCTCTATTGACAGTACTGAAGGCCTTGGTCAGATCAACATAGGTGGAGAACAAGTCGGCATTTTGTTCCTGACATTTTTCTAGGAGCTGTCCAGCGGCAAATACAACATTGACACTTCCTCTGTCTTTTCGGAAGACTATAACAATGTCAGAAAACAAAACAGCGTCATCCGCAAACAGAAGAATCATTACCCAGAAACTCTGGCCGAAACTGAATGTCTTGCTTACCACAGCTAAGAACATGTTTTGTGAATTCTTTAATAAATAATGAAAGCAGAACTAGAGGAAACCCTTTCCTCTTTTCCCACGCCCAACATCACATAAAAGCATCAAAGGACAATCGCAAACAGAAACCCTGGTTTTGTTAGAGAGAGAGAGAGAGAGAGAGAGAGAGAGAGAGAGAGAGAGAGAAAATATATTGGGATTTATCAGTACATGGGGTGATTCAAGATCCTGACACGCTATGAAAAACAAAATTTATTTATCAAATTTATATAACAACAGCTGAGACAATGAACCTCGTGACCGAAGGTGTCAGCAGAGTAAACAAAAGATGTCAGAACAGAATATTACCAATCTAGGAGACAGAACCTTAGGCTGATGCAGCAGATATATAATGAGAACCTGAAGTTGAATTAGTGGATGAACAAATGTCATATGTAATAGTCTTACACAAATTTGGTGGTTTATACATATACTAAATGGAATCTGCTATACGTGTAGGCAATACTAGTTAACATTTCAGTAGCATCAAGTGATTTATTATGTCGTGATGATCCCATTCTCCACTCACAGACAAAACATGACTGGAGAAGAAAACTGCACACAATTTTGGGAGGTCAGAACAGGCATAAATCAGACAGTGCTTCCTGCCTTGATTATTGGTCTCATGTATTGCCAGGAAGTGTACAAATTTATTACACACAATAGAACGGTTCATACACAGGGGGGTTATAAGTACAATTAAAAACGTTCAACCAGAACTGACATAGGATGTATGAAAAAGTTCAGATGCTTACGGAGCAGAAAATTCCGTCTCTCACGAAATGAAACCTTAGACCAATTCTCTAGGAAGACAATTATTCAGTGGACTGAATGCTGTCTGCATGTCTTTGTGCTGAGTGATTCATCACTGTTAACATATTGTTTTCCTTCATTTTCTGACATGAGTGGTGTTTGTGCGTGTGTGTGTGTGTGTGTGTGTGTGTGTGTGTGTGTGTGTGTGTGTGTGAGTGTGTGTGTGTGTGTGTGTGTATGTGTGTGTGTGTGTGTGTGTGTGTGTGTGTGTGTGTGCACACGCATTCAGGAGTTTAATAATACACACTAGTTGTGATTAATGAAAAATATTCTTTGAAGTACACACATTTTTTTTTTAGCAATGACGGTAGTAAAACCTTTGTAAATCTTTAGTTCAGACAACTGCATCAGGAATTCTAGGAACACCGTCTCTAACATCTTCAATGCTGGGAACAACGTCTCTAAAACAAATGATTTTATTATTCTGGGAACAACGTCTCAAACATCTTCAATGATTTTAAAACAATGTATTCTAGGAACAATGTCTCTACATCTTCAAAGAAAAACAATGTCTCTAACATCTTCAATGATTTTAAAACAATGTATTCTAGGAACAATGTCTCTAACATCTTCAATGATTTTAAAACAATGTATTCTAGGAACAACGTCTCTAACATCTCAATGATTTTAAAACAATGTCTTCAGTGATTTGTAAAATCTTCAATTTTAAAACAATTCTTCTGCGTCATATACAATCTGACACCAATTTCCGAAAGTCTACAATGCATGCTTAAATTCAGTTTGGAATGACAAATATGACCGAACGAATAAACAGTCTGCAAAAATGAGTGATCTGGATTTCCAGATCTCACTGTTTTATGGAAGTAGTAAGTAAGGAACAGTTTGATACTTACCAATCCTTGCAAAATTTCCTGGCTATGAAGATACCTGTGTAGAAAAGACATACTATTTGTTTAGTAATTCTCTAATGAATATTAGATAAAATTATGAGAATAGATGGAAAAAACAGATTTCTATCTTTAATTTTCACTGATTATTAATTCGACTCCAAGGGGAAGGTCAAGGTCAAATTGAAAACAAAGCGAAATAAAGAAAAATACAAACAACAAATCAACTTAACACGTACACGAAAGATACATTGACAATTCAAATGCGTTGTAAACTCCTCATACTCGGGACCAATTCATGCATGACAAGATCTATGCCATGGGTTTGCATCCAAATACGAGATACGTTTTGCAGTAACATTCTGTTTCGCTCTCTGATACAACTTGCTTTTTAGGATTCAAATGAACACACGTAGCCAAGGAGAATTGCGATGTTAGAAGTATTCAATAAACAACACAGTCATTCTCTTTCTGCCCACTGTCCATGTGCCACCACCCACCGATGCTCTGAGAATAAATGAGTCTCTGTATATGTGTGTTGGTTGGAGGGATGGACATGTATGTGTGAGAGCAAAGCAAGAGAGAGAGAGAGAGAGAGAGAGAGAGAGAGAGAGAGAGAGAGAGAGAGAGAGAGAGAGAGATAATAAGTGTGTGAGTGGGGGGAGGGGGGAGAGAAGGTGCGTGGAGGTATACAATCATATCTGTAATAAACTAATAAATTCCAAGGGTAAGTAACTGAGCACCATTCCAGCAGTTTCCAGAGCAGCTTGGTGTTGCAATGACTGCAAGAAATACTGAATTATAAACAAAGCTTGCTCTTATGTCTTATACAAAAAAAAATAGGGGAGACCAGCTTTCATATCTGCAGCAGTAGATAATTCAGCCTAACTAACAGTACGTGCTTGAGTGGGTGAAATGGGGAATAATAAATGCTTCTCAAAATGAACCTTCAGCAAGGGACAGACAATCTCCAAGGTGAGGAAACTCGCAAACACACAGAGCAGCTTGGAGTTGCAACTGACTCGAAATATTGAATTGATTATTCTCCATTTACCCACTCAAACCGTCAGATGAAGCATCAAGTCTGGAGACACTAACACATTCCCTTTGTTCAACGATCTGCCATGATATGATCCTACAACAGTTATCAAACATAGCCCTAATCAGGAGGCCCTGACATCCTTCTTGATTTACATTGAAAACTTGCTCCACCAATCCCTCAGTTTCTTTATTCGTGTGTTGTGATGGCTGTGATAACACTATTAATTGTTTGCAGCTCTTTGTCTTTGGCCCTACGTTAATAATGATTACTGAATCTGGAAGAAAGGTACTACAGCTTGGAACAGAAAGGTTCTCCACATCTTGGTAAAAAAGATTGAAAAACTGAATTTGATGCCCCACCCCTCATATCCAACCACCTGTTCCCAGATCACAATTTTGTGAAACTAATCACCATTGTTGTTTTTGTTGCTTAAAAAAAAAAAAAAAAAACTTTTTTAGGAAATAACCACTTACGTCATGCATGAAAAAGAAACTTCCGTTGTGCAATCAATTTCAACCACATCTATCTGATACTTTACATACACTGAAGATAATTTGTAATTGAGAGAAATGAGACATAGCTCAATTGAAGTTTTATGTTAACAGTGGAAAAAAAAAGATAGTTCAGTGTGTGGTTTTTTTTTTTTTTTTTTTACTTATTGACCAGAAGCATGGTTTGGGATGACAAAACTGAGCTGTAAATAACATATCCAGCATGTCAACAAAGCCTTGAACAAATGAGTGATAAATAAGAACATCAGGGTAAAAGTCAACCATTTGATGGTGGATAGTTGTCCAAGCAAAAATCAACCCAACAATGAGTTAGATGATTACATTTACTGAGAACACAGAACTACTCCATTAAGCTCCATTTAGTCCTTGCCTCTTTCCCCTTTCTCACTGCTTCTTTCTCACTGCTTCTTTCTGACTGCTTCTTTCTGACTGCTTCTTTCTGACTGCTTCTTTCTCACTGCTTCTTTCTGACTGCTTCTTTCTGACTGCTTTTTCTCACTGCTTCTTTCTGACTGCTTCTTTCTGACTGCGGTTTCTCACTGCTTCTTTCTGACTGCTTCTTTGACTGACTGCTTTTTTCTCACTGCTTCTTTCTGACTGCTTCTTTCTCACTGCTTCTTTCTGACTGCTTCTTTCTCACTGCTTCTTTCTGACTGCCTCTTTCTGACTGCCTCTTTCTCACTGCTTCTTTCTCACTGCTTCTTTCTGACTGCAGACTTTCTCACTGCTTGCCCTCACTGTTCTTTCTCACACTGCTTCTTTCTGACTGCTTCTTTCTCACTGCAGGTCTTTCTGACTGCTTCTTTCTCACTGCTTCTTTCTCACTGCTTCTTTCTGATGTTGGAGTTGTCTCCTTTACTTGGAATGATGCAATCTCGGTTTCTTTTCTTTTATTTTTTTGCCTCCAGTAAATCTGCAGAATCAGGAAGTTACGGCTTACTTCAAAAGAATCCATAGGCCTACTTTCTGGCTGCCCATAGCTCGCCTCAAAGGAATCGACATCATCAGATGGTAATTGTTTGCCCCCTGAGTTAACAGGATCAGGGAGTGAATTGACAGGATCAGGATTATTGTTTGCCACAAGGAATCACAGGATCAGGAGGGAGGCTCATTGTTTGCCTCAAGCGAATCAACAGGATCAGGAGGCTCATTGTTTTCTCACATGAATCAACAGGATCAGGAGGCCTCTTGTTTGCCTCACGTGAATCGTGCCTCTACTGAATCAACAGGATCACGAGGCTTACTGTTTGCCTCAAGTGAATGGACAGGATGAAGACACTGCTCATTGTGTATTAAACCTTTGCCTTAGAACACCGTTTTCTTTCTTCTCTCAAAAAGATTTGTTATTGGTTGTTGTTTTTTTTTCCCGTGACATTTTTAGCTACCAGCATGGCAACAGAAACTCAGATGGCTTTGTGTCTGTCTGGAGAGTGTTCAGTCTCTTGTGTCAGTCTGGAGAGTGTTCAGTCTCCTGTGTCAGTCTGGAGAGTGTTCAGTCTCTTGTGTCAGTCTGGAGAGTGTTCAGTCTCTCTTGTGTCAGTCTGGAGAGTGTTCAGTCTCTTGTGTCAGTCTGAAGCGTGTTCAGTCTCTTGTGTCAGTCTGGGGTGTGTTCAGTCTCTTGTGTCAGTCAGGGGTGTGTCAGTCTCCTGTGTCAGTCTGGAGAGTGTTCAGTCTCTTGTGTCAGTCTGGGGTGTGTTCAGTCTCTTGTGTCAGTCTGGGGTGTGTTCAGTCTCTTGTGTCAGTCAGGGGCATGTTCAGTCTCTTGTGTCAGTCTGGGGTGTGTTCAGTCTCCTGTGTCAGTCTGGAGAGTGTTCAGTCTCTTGTGTCAGTCTGGGGTGTGTTCAGTCTCCTGTGTCAGTCTGGAGAGTGTTCAGTCTCCTGTGTCAGTCTGGAGAGTGTTCAGTCTTTATATGTTGTTCGGGCATGTTTAGTCTCATGTGTCGGTCTGAGGTGTGTTTAGTCTTTATATGTTGGTCTGGGGCGTGTTCAGTCTCTTGTGTCGGTCTGAGGCGCACTTAGTTTATATGTTGGTCTGGGGCGTGTTCAGTCTCCTGTGTCTGTCTGGGGTGTGTTCAGTCTTTATACGTTGGTCTGTAGCATGTTTAGTCTCTTGTGTCAGTCTGAGGTGTGTTCAGTCTCTTGTGTCCATCTGGGGCATGTTCAATTGCTTGTGTCTGCCTGGGGTGCATTTAGTCTCTTGTGTCTGGGGCGTGTTCAGTCTCTTGTGTCTGTCTGGGGCGTGTTCAGTCTCTAGAGTCTGTCTGGGGTGTGTTCAGCCTATTTAGTCAGACAGCTTCAAAGATTCACTAAATATTTTGCCTTCTTTTCTCTTCATATAATGGCCCCTTTTATTCCACATTCTTTGCTTTTGTATTTACATACAACAATTTGTTTCATATAACATATGTAAAAAACTAGTGTCTTCGTTTAGAAGTGAGTGCAGGGAAATTAAGTGGTGTGAATGATGACATTGAAATTTAACTTACCTACACCTATGATGGCTCCAATGCCTACAATGACACCGATGACGATACCAGCTATCTGCCCACCTGATAGTCCCTTCTCTTTTTCTGCAATAAAAGTAAAATACGACATGAACAAACATATTCACAAATCTCTTTTCTTCAGGAGAGAGAGAGAGAGAGAGAGACAGAGAGAGAGAGAGAGAGAGAGAGAGAGAGAGAGAGAGAGAGAGAGAGATGAAATGACAGACTGACCCACAAAACAAATGAACTGGATGCAAAAGTTATTGAATTACAACAACCATTTGGTTTCCCTTATCTGTCCAGTGATGGGATTTCTGAAAGCACCAAGGTATCCATACAATGATAAAGGGTATGAGGGCACAAAAGCTGGAAGTCACTGCTTACGTCGAGTTCTCTTAATCAAAACAAACAGTAGGAGGGCATACAGTATTGTAATTATCTACAAATAGCAAGTCCCACCAGATCAACACAAACAGTATATGGGTACAGAATGTGTAATAAAACGTAACAAATTTCGAAAGCTGACAATGAATTATTAAGCAAATCAGATGAGAATAACTATTTGAACCGATCAGTCACGAAGAACAGAGGCTTGTGTGGCAGCCCTTTGCCACAGAATTATAAAAGAGTTTAGACACGCATTATCTTTTTCTATATTCTATGAAACATTCAGTTTCTTCAAAGGACTTGCACTTGTGGAAGGCTGCCTTCTATTTTACACACAAACACAAACACACACACACACAGAGCGAGAGAGAGAGAGAGAGAGAGAGAGAGAGAGAGAGATTAAGAGAAAATTATAGTCCCGTCAACAGCGAGTGAGAGAGAGAGAGAGAGAGAGACTAGGCAGAGACAAGATTAAGATTAAAAACGAAATATAGTCCCGTGTCAATACAGCGAGTTGAGGTAGTAGTATAGACTAGACAGACAGACAGCCACTTGACAGGCAGGCAGGCAGCCTTGCAGGCTAGAGGTCATTTCTGTAGACAGACAGATGATATTTCCATACTGGTCTCTCCAAAGAAATATTAGTGTGATGTCAATAGTAATTCTTGTTTGTTGAGGTAATTATCTAGCTTTCCTATCACAAACAGATCAGCCAACTTGTCATCCAGTTCTTATAGTCTGCCTTGCCTGCTCATTTGAAGTCGTTAAGCTATACGTGCCATTGTCATCTGGATTGTTTGGCCGTATTACTTCACTCTGTCTCCTTAGCTGGATTTACCTTTGGTGACTAAACCATCAGAGGATATAACGATATCTTCGTTCATGTTAAGTTTTTCTACCTGCATCCTAATCTCTGCATTGGTCTTGCCTTCTGGCCATTCTCAGCAGTGTCTTCCAAACTCTGGAAACGGCAATTTGGTACAGGTCTCTGAAGTGGTCTGGATATTTTTTTCCACTCCTTAGTTTCTTTGAGTTATGATTACTGGCACACAGGCTGTCCCTAGTCTTCTGCCGGTCCAATCCATGATTTTCCATGCCATGACGAGTGGCTCTCGTTTTCATGAACGCTGCATGCAAGCCCAAGGAAAGTTCTTCCTGAGCCACACTTGAGTACTTTTAACAGTCCCGAGAAAAAATACACAAATTTTTCGATGACTACTGAAAAGTTGCTCCTTCCACAGCTAGTAAGAGAGAGGGCGGAGGTGAAATTCTGATTTAACTCTAACCGAGAAAAAACACTACAAGTCCCTCCCCTAGAGGACACACTGACCCAACCCCTGAACTCTCATCACACTTGCAATGGATAGGTAAGTTACAGACAGGTTTGTAGATTTTCTTTCTCTTCTTTTTCTTTTTTTTAAGTTTACAGCATTTTAGTGTGGGTTTAACAATAACAGATTTTAATTTAGATTGTAAAAAGTCACAGAAATTAAAGAATCATTCATTATCGCAGTAAAATCTATAATAGTATACCATCTATTAACTCTGATAGTAAGGAAGAAAGACATATATGTAGTTCACAAATTTTCATGACAGAATATGTTATCATTTTGCAAACCACTGAGTAACATATTGGTTCAAATTTGACACAGCAATGCCGCAGAAAGAATTATGTTGAATGTTTGGCAAAAACACTCACTGAGAATCAAAACCATAATGACGGATGAAAATTTTGCCTACAAACAAATGGAAAACTTCAGGCAGAGCAAAAAGACAGAGGAATGAACATGATTTTGCTTTTGGTAATTAGAATGTTTGCCATCTTGAATTGCTGCTAGGAAAAGACAGAGGAATGAACATGATTTTGCTTTGGTAATTAGAATGTTTGCCATCTTGAATTGCTGCTTGCTTGTTGTGCATGCTAAAATTTTTGTTCTGAAAAAAAAAAAGTGATTCAGCCTGCAGCACAACCACATCAACCAAGCTGTTTGCAGTCTGATTGATCTGATCATGCACGTGCAGTCTGATTGATCTGATCATGCACGTGCAGTCTGATTGATCTGATCATGCACGTGCAGTCTGATTGATCTGATCATGCACGTGCAGTCTGATTGATCTGATCATGCACGTGGAGCACAGTCTCAAGCCAGTGTCTTTCTGCTCTTTATCTTCCACCCTAGGCATCATGAAGCTGGAGTCCACCGCCTGAACATCAGGGTAAGGAAGGACGACTGGAGACCTTGGTCCTGTTACAGGGTGGGCTGATGCAGGACATCATGAGAAGAACTTAACGGAGATGCTGCATGGAAGGTGACGCTGAAGACTGCAGACTGCTGAGCAGATCCTTACAGAGGAGTCAAGGTCTAAAACAGCGAAGTTCCTGGTCTCCACATATATTGTGGGAACCAAAGGTGCAGTGCACTTTAAATGGACCAGGAAAGAGAAGTGATCTGAGCTAAAGTGAAACAGGATCTACAATGCTGTCAGTGGAATGATCTCTTTCAAGGATGCAGCCAGGTCTGTGAGTCAGTGTGCCAACAGACTGATTGAGACCACAAGACTAACAGCTCATCAGATGGGCGATGTAAGAGATGGAAGAATTTTAACCAACTATCAAGCAACCTTTCAAGGAGTTTGTGCATTCTGAAGATCAGGAAACTGAAAGAAAAATAAATCTCAGGTTTCTGTTCTTTATAGAAGGTGAACAAAATATACAGTGATGTCTCATGATCAAACACTATGAGTTGTTTCGGTTCAAAAGAGGCTGAAGCTGGAAACCTGACGTGGTGGCGATAAGAGGAAAACAAAAACTATTGGCGATCACACTGGTCATCCTGCAGCCACGTGAAAACCACAGAAAGGTATGTCACGTTTCACGTGAAAACCACAGAAAGGTATGTCATGTTTCACATGAAAACCACAGAAAGGTATGTCACGTTTCACGTGAAAACCACAGAAAGGTATGTCACGTTTCACGTGAAAACCACAGAAAGGTATGTCACTTTTCACGTGAAAACCACAGAAAGGTATGTCACGTTCCCAGGTAGTGCCAAATCTCAGCGCTCCGGAATATCACCGCTGAACACAATCTTCACTCTTTGATGCATGATAAATTCAACACTATCATCTATAACACTGCTGGGCAGAATCTGAACTCTTTGATGCATGATGAATTCAACACTATCATCTATATCACTGTCTTTAACTGCTGCCTGCTTCTCTTTGATGCATGATAAATTCAACACTATTATCTATATCACTGTCTTTAACTGCTGCCTGCTTTTTGATGCATGATCAATTCAACACTATCATCTATGACACTGTCTTGAACTGCTGCCTGCTTCTCTTTGATGCATGATAAATTCAACACCATCATCTATGACACTGTCTTGAATTGCTGCCTGCTTCTCTTCCTTGCCACAATACAGGGCGTTGACTACAGCCTAAGCCATCACCGCATCACAGGAACTGGTGTAGCAAGATTTCTAAAGAAGCACGGTGGTTATATTTTGTGGATCTCCAGAAATGAATGGAGAGCCTTCAGAAGGGATGGGAGGCAGGAGGATGGCTGATGATGCTGACCCTTCTCTGTTTCCTCCTCCTCCTCTGCTGCTTCCCCAAACACGTGGCAGGCTGACGCCATGATGCAAACTCCGCAACTTGAAGCTCAAGGATGGGTTTGTGGTGCAAGGCTTCAATGTAATGCAGCTCACCACGTGTGTAACAGAATGGGAACCGTCTTCAACGGGAAGAAAGGAGGATGAAGACAAATAGGGGAGGCTGCAACTCCAAGTGTCAGGTACAAATTCCTTCTCCTACCGCCCCCCCCCCCCCCGACTCCCACTCAAAAAGTTCACTCTCATGATAAAAAGAGCGAATGGACATGTTGATAAACAGCTGAACTGTAGTTCAGATCAGCAGCAGCACGAAGGGAGCGAGAAGGACACGGACAAAGGAGTGAGACTGAGGGAAGATATGTGCGAGAAGCTATCAGCCACCAAAGGCCGACATAATCATTATGTCAATATGAAAACAGAGAATCGACAGTTTGGTCACAGAGTGTTCGCACAATGTGTAATTCTGGAAGCAAACATCATGAACGATAGCAAAAGCACCATGAAAAAGCCTACACAACATTCAACAGCATAAGGACAGCAAAACCATAAATGTACACAACAAAAAGGGAAGCAGAGATAAACTCACTGTAAGTTAAAGGAACATAACATGAAGAGACTAAGTGCCTCTTAATGTTTAATATAGATGAACTGACTAAGATTATTAATATTTTCTAATCTTCTGTGTATTTTCTTGGCAAGGAGCACCGGCTCTGAAGAGACGCAGAAGACAATGTGAAACATGTTTGAGGAAAACTAATGCCATGTTTAGCACAACCAGAATCGTTCCATGTTCAGCTGTAACGACCACTCCGTCCACTCCAATGTGAAACCATCACTCCATTTTCAAATCAGGTATTGTATAGGCCTATCCCATCTGTTCATCCATTGCTGACCCATCTGTGATTTGGATATCATTTTTTCTTCAATGTTTCATTTAAAAAGGATAGCTAAAATGCTTACATTTCCCTCTGTTTTTCACATTCATTTAGTAAACTTTTCAAAAGCTCCTTGAGTTCCTTTTTTTCGGTGTCAAGGAGTTCCAAAAGAAGGAGAGAAAGAAGAGAAAGACAAACATATAATCTCTTTCAAAAGAAACCTTCCAACGTTTCATAATATCAGAAATGTACGTTGCCAAAGTAATCTACAATAAGACTGATTTCGCTCTTTTCAGAAAATCAGAAGTTTGATTTCAGTCTTCACATCAGACTGACTCTACAGTAATGTTTCTTATTAACATTTCAGTTGACACAATTTTTTCCATGTTTCTTTCAAGGTAAAATTTGTACCTCTGCTTTTGGACGGACAGATGACATTCCATAACTCTGAATGAATGACTAATCAAATAGTTTTATACAATCGATACAGACAACATACGGTTTTAGATGTAACACTGTTTCAGGACCATGAAAAATAGCATGAAAATACAGCCGGTAGCGCTGTACTTTCTCTAAAAACTGCTAGACAATACTGTTCTTTTCAGTCCCTTATGCTAAACTTTCACTTACTGCGTGACTGTACGATTTATGACAAGCATTCAATTATGAAAAACCGCAGTAAGTGCCAGATCCATTTGATCATGTTTTTGAAGAGAGATTGCATACAGGCTTCAGATCACTGTAAAGAATAGGTTTCAGAGGTAAACATTACAGAACATTATAAAACTAAACTGAAACAATTCTTGCAATACTTAAAAAAAACATGTTTCCCACAATCCCATCAGCAACTGCCCTGCCATTTTTCAATGAATACCCTGCAGCAAAAGCTTCATTCTTTGTTTCGTCAGACTCCAGAAAATCTGAGTTCACCCGACACAACCCGTCATCATCCTGTTCATTAGGTTTGCTGGTAACATTATTTGGAAAGCTGTCCGAATTGGACTTACAACATATAGGAAATTGTGTTAACCGCTGTTTCTTATTATTTCATTTATTGTACACATTTTAGAAATTAAACATCCCAGCTTCTTTCAGAATCCTGCTGGGTTACGATCACTTGCTTATAATGCATCCCATGTTGACATGTGGCAGTGTTTTCTTTTTCTTTAATCATTAGGAACACTGTACATAACCCTTCGTTTCTGATTATATGCAATTACTAATGCGACGCCATCATCCCCATAATACTGTTGCAAATCGCTTCTGAGTTCCTTTCTGTGTTGACTCTTTCCTTAGTCTAGCCAAGGGTCTAATATTCGATGCTGCTGGTACACTAGAATTTTCTTCCAACATAAAAACAAACTATTAAGCAATGCATTATTTAATGTCTGAAAGAGCTTTGTTGATGTTGATGTTAATCAAGGAAGATGTTTCTTCTAAGTTTCTCTGCATTAATCTGATATATATCTTTTTAATCTTTGCATTTTATTTGTTCCCACACACTTTTTCTCGACTTAAAACTGCTCACATTTACAATCCCCCCCCCCCCCCCCCTCTCTCTCTCTCTCAGTAAGATTTGCAACTTCTGTCACGCTTGTGTACCTAAGTGCAACCTCGCTAACACTCAGAACTGCAATCCTTTGGTCCATCACCAAAATGTTATAATGATTGGTGTACAGCGTTACGTGGTGGGTAGGAGGGGTGCGGGTGGCAGGAGGGAAATTATGCATGTCATGCTCATAATTTGAAAAGTTCAAAATCCAGGCAAACAATACGAAATGAAAACAGTATGGTAAAGGATATGAAATGTGCACAGTATTATAACAGATACGAAATGAACACAGTATCGTAAAGGATACGTCATGTGCACAGTACTGTCAAGGATAAGAAATGAACACAGTGTTGTCAAGGATACGAAATGAACACAGTATTGTCAAGGATACTGTGACGTGACGCTTGACAACACCATCCCATCAGTCCCACTAAAAAACACCAAACCAAAAAAATAGATTTCAAATCTATGCCCACTCTCCCCTCAACCCCCCCCCCCCCCCCCCCCCCCCCCCCTTTCTTGCTTGGGACAGTGCGAAAGGCCCGACTGACACGATCAGTGACACAGGAAAAAAATTGCGTCACGGTAAATAATACGTGCCGCCTTTCGCCTTTCGTTCTTAGCAGCCTTCCCCCCCCCCCCCCCTCTCCCCCCCTCTCAACCCTCCCTCCCCATGCTGTACGATACACGCAGCAGCGTGGGAGTGCGTTCTAACAATAGCCCGTCTCACATCCCCCCCCCCCCCCCCCTCTACCCCGCGACACAAAGCATGTGCCGACACAAAGGCATGTGCCGCGCTCTCCACCACCACCACCTCCACCCCCCCCCCCCCCCCCCCCCCCCCCCTTCATCCCTACCGTCCCCGTCCTCGCAGGCACCTGCACGTGCTCGCGAACACCTATGTCGACGCATAAATCAACTGGGGCTCAACGGCCAGCTATACTGCCAGCTATACGGATGCATAAATTATCCCGTGCCGATTAGGATCAAACAATTTCTGAGGCGATTGGTGACTAGACTAAATCCCTCCCCCTCTCACCCCCTGATCGGTAAATGACAGGTCGTCTCAATGTGATTCGACAAGCGAGAGGTTTATATACTAGACACACACACAGGCGCAATTTCACTGACCCCTCAGGACTGCCTGTAGACACGAGCAGAGGAAGACAAAGGGACAGAGGCCTAGGAAACTCTTGGTAACTCCTTGATCTCAAGTCATTCCCTGTTCATTCCCAGGAAAAGTGAGTGAGTTGGAACTCTGTTTTACATTTTTGAATCTATGTATTGATTTTATGTATGCTGTGTGTGTTAGCATTGTAACTTTGTACAAATGCTTAGCAACATTTATCAAACTGATGAATGATTATTAGTTTGCTTGCCATCATATGGCAAAAGCTCTCTCCCAGTGGTTTTGCTTCTTTGTTAACAATCTGACCACTGCTCTTTGTGTTCACCCTGACTTTTGTCAGTATGCAACCCTGTCTGTTAAGATAATAATTCAATGATTAATGTTAA
>JADBJO010004765.1:84616-99616 GCA_016801955.1 Conus betulinus | reverse complement strand
GTATATGGACCTAAGATTTAATTATCTGTCCCGGCTGTCTGCTCAACCCGAGCAGGGTTGCCTGTGGCTGTAGAGACCGACGCGAGAGTGGCAGTCTCTGTCGCAGCGGTCACAGCTGTATGCTGGCACTGGTTTGTTGGCTGTCGTCCCCTTTCTCTCTGGGCTCGCTTTTCTGCTGCAGCAGCTGTCAGTTTGTCTTCGCCAATCTGCAGCTGTTTCTTGAGTGTGCTTCTCCAGCTGTTGCGGTCTGCTGTGAGGTCCTCCCAGGACTCAGTGCTGATCTCAAGCGTCTTCATGTCTCTTTTCCAAACGTCTTTGTATCTCAGCTGTGGGCGGCCAATGCTTCTCTGCCCTGTGGCAACTCTCCATTGAGGACGTCTTTTGAGACGCGACCATCCTCCTTGCGGTGAACGTGGCCCAGCCAATGCAGCCGACGCAGTCACAGCAGGGTATAGATGGTAGGGAGGCCAGTGCAAGACAGGACCTTGGTGTTGGTCACCCTGTCTTGCCAGAAGATGCTGGGTATGCGCCAAAGGCTTCTGAGATGGAAGGAATTGAGCCTTTTCTCATGGCAAGTATATACATATAGATATATATATATATATGAACTTAACTACGAATCCCACTCTCTTTCTCTGATGACATCAGCAAGTAAAAACGAATCATTCATGGCTTATTGTAAAATTTGCGAGGTTTGAGCTGCACACGGAGATCAAATAAAACAGGGCACAGCAAAACAAAATGTACTTCATCTTCAATTAATTCTTTATAAAGGGGACAGAACAGTTCGTCGCAACATAGATTTTTGTAGCTATTAGCATGTACTTTTATTTCAGAGAGTCCTAATCTAGATCTAGTAGGAGTACATCGCAAATGTTTGTTCCTATTAAACGTAAGGTAGTTTTTAACTAAATGTGAGGAACTATAAGCTTTTTATAAACATCAAATCTGTTACTTGATAGAATGTTACTTTCCCACGTTTGCCATCTACTGTCATCAATCTTTGTCGGACTGCTTGAATAAACTTACTTTCCCACGCTTCTCATCAACTGTTGATCAATCTTTGTCGAACTGCTTGAATAAACTTACTTTCCCACGCTTGTCATCAACTATTGATCAATCTTTGTCAAACTGCTTGAATAAACTTACTTTCCCACGCTTGTCATCAACTGTTGATCAATCTTTGTCGAACTGCTTGAAAAAATTATTTTCATCTCACAGTTACTGACATATCCATGCATATATCTTAAGCCCACCTCCTCACATCAGCAAATACCTACATACATAAACCTGTTTATGTTGCCCCTTGAGTCGAGATTAAATAGCGCATTATATTCTTTCCTAATTCATCAATCATTATTCATTTTTAACAACTTTAACCAGTAGTGGATACTTTAACAGCTATTTGTATATATACTGGATATCTACTCGTTTCCCCATAGACTAAATCATTCAGCATTCTAAATTCTACACCCAAAATCTTTTTAACCCAGTTAACTGAACCGACTCACAATGAAAGACAGCATTCTTATCTAAACCCCAAAACTCCGAACCATACTGCACAATTGGTTGTATCTGTGCATCAAACATTTTGACAAACAATTCTGATGAGTTATTTTTCAAAACAAGCAGTTTCTTCACACACACATAGTAACAGCTTCCTGGCTCTACTAAAAAGGTCTCTACATGCAGCAATAAAAAAAACTTTGGCGAGTATAAAAAAAAAATGTGGAAGCATTTATAAACGTTTACAATGGACATACCACTATTTCATTTGCGAGCTCATTAATAAATCATGAAGATAGAATATAACTGCACACTTCTCTTTGTTTACTCCTCTAGTGCATATTTATTTACAATCAGTTAATTTATTGCTGCTTCTTATCCTTGCTCTAACTGCATTATACATACTTAAACAATTTTCTTCTTATACTGTTTTAAATCAATATATAGGCCACAGTCAATTTAAACTGATGGAGTCAAAAGCCTTTCTGAAATCAATAAATGCTCACCAGCCGCCGTGGCGAAGTGGTTAGCGTCGCGGACTCCCGGCTGGGAGGGCGTGGGTTCGAATCCCATCAGAAGTCATGTGGGTTTTTCTGCCCCGACCGGCTCCTACCCAGAGTTGAGTTTGCTGCGGACTCAGTTGGGAAGACTGGGACCACACAGTCGAGTTTCATCCACTTAATGGATGCGTCTCTGAGAGTGTTGCTGTTGCTCAAATTCCTGACCAACACTGCAGGTGTCTGTATCTCTCGGGCCTGGTTGACGCCGGGATATATTATGAAAGGAAGCGTAGAGTACAGCCCTGTCATGTAGTGTCAGACCGAAATGGAAATCCGTAGCATCATCATAATCATCCTCATTCTCATTGATCAGCATAACAAAAAAAGTCTCAAGTTCTGTGGCCCTTCATACCCTGCTCTCATGGTGACCTCAGTTTCGATGTCTTCTCCACGTCTGTGGCCTTGGTTTGGTTCCGTCGGGGTCACCGGTAGCGGCGAGTCCATGGGGGCTGTTGTTGGGCGGACGTGGTGGTGCCCTCCGGAGGGAGAGCTCACTCACGCCGGCTCCGCGACTAAGCAGTTGTTGTCGTCAGTAGGGGGCTTAGTAGTGGTGGTGTCCTGCGTATGTTAGATCAGAACAGGCACCACTGAACACCACTGAAGTGACTCGGCAGCAGTGCAGTGTCTCCTCCGGTGGGGTTGCCTCTTGATGACTTGACATTGACTGCTGCCTGTGGATTGCCGGTGCCGGGGCTGCGGCGGGGGGCGACCGGGCCGTGGCTGTGGACAGGGTGTCGGAATGAGCGGCGTGGGTGCACTGCCTCTGAGGTGGCGCAGAGGTTGGGACAGCAAAAAAAAAAAAAAAAAAAAAAAAAAAATGCTACATATAACTTGCAGTTAAAAGAAAACGGCATCTGATTCAAGACAGGAATGGTAAACATAATTATGGCCTACAGTCAAGTATCCACATTTAAATCCAGCCTGATGATCACCAGTTCCATTATGTTTTTGCTACATCTTTCTGTAGCCTAGACTTAATATGGCACTAAATACTTTGCTACTATATACCAGACAGCAAGAGATCAGGGAAGTTGTTCACATTGTTCACATCACCCTTTTTTCATACAGGGAAGAGTTACAGACTCGAACAAAGACTAAGGAAAAAACATTCTTATCTCTCATGGTGACCTCAGTTTTGATGTCCTCTCTCTCCACGTCTGTGGCCTTGGTTTGGTTCCATCGGGGTCACCGGTATCGGCGAGTCCATGGGGGCTGTCGTTGGACGGACATGGTGGCGCCTCTCCGGCGGGACAGCTCACTCACGCCGGCTCCGCGACTAAGCATTTATTGTCTTCAGTAGGGGGCTTAGTAGGTGGTGTCCTGCGTATGTTAGATCAGAACAGGTGCCACTGAACACCACCGAAGTGACTCGCCAGCAGTGCAGTGTCTCCTCAGGTGGGTTGCCTCTTGACGACTTGACATTGACTGCTCCCTGTGGATTGTCGGTGCCGGGGCTGCGGCGGGCCTGACCGGGCTGTGGCTGTGGACGGGGTGTCGGAATGAGCGGTGTGGGTGGTGCACAGCCTCTGAAGTGGTGCAGAGGTTGGGACAGCAAAAAAAAAAAAAAAAAATAAAAAAAAAAAAAAAAACAAAACCTTTCTTATCAAGCAAAGCACTGAAGAAGAATCTTGATTAAAAAAAAAAGCTATGATCTGTTCACACGGGAGCTTAAAAACAAACACACAAACAAAAAAATCCATCAGGACCTTGATTTTTCAAGTGCTAGCTACACTTCCTCTCTTGAATAGAGAGGTCCATAGGCTCATTTTCCGCATTGGGCAAAGCATAATAAGAGTCATTGGCAATACTTTGTTACTAAGGTCTGAAAATGTCCGATCCATTCATCGAATAGAGAATTATTTCAGGGTTGTTTTTGTTTCAGTGAAATCTCTTTCATACAGTCCCCAAAAATCCTTTTGATTATGAAAAAATACTGTGAGTTCTGCTAATACGCTGTATTTTTTTTTTCTAAACTCTCCTTTCTTTTTAACTAACACATTTAAAATAAAAAAAAATGAAGTATGCCATCATTTATTGGTTGAGGCAGGGAAAAAGTGCAAATTGCAGCCGTTCAGATCACCACATATCATAACATAAACATAATCATCATCCAGTGTCAGTAATAAGTCAGTCACACAATCTTCAAGTATTGCAATCCCCTGATTGTAAACAAAACAGCTATTGAAAGGAGAACTTTTTGCTGATATGTACTCACAGAGGTATAAAACATCACAAGAATGCCCAAATAATTGCTTACCATGAACAAAAGCACACATATTTTCATACTTGACATACAAATGACATACCAACGGACAAAATGCCTTTTTCATTATGCAAATCATGCCCCCTGAATTTCTCCCTTGAGTAGTCAATCTGCAGAATATTTACAATATATTTCAAATTCAGATAATAAGCTGGAATCCCAGTCTTTCTCAAAGATCTCCACCAGACGAACAAAATCAAAAGAAAAAAACACAACAAAAATCATTAAACATTAGTGTTGAGTGTAATCACTGATATTCCTAGATAAAGGTCTTGAAGTATATACGGAAGATAAAAATCAGAATGTGGAACTGGCTCTGGGCTAATGTCTTCAGGGGAAACAATGTTTTGCACATATTCATCTGAGATAAGGCTTCCTCCTACTCTCTCAGCGACATGAAACGAGGTACGAGAAACCAAACCCATGTGAAAAGGAATCTGAATTCATAACTTGTGAATTTTCATCTGGGAAAAACGAACACCTGATTTCTATGTGCCCCTCTCGGCACCACAAAGCGAATGCATAAGCAAAAGAGGGAATGTTTAGATGTCAGCAAAACATTTTGCCATTAATAAGCAAATGGTCATAAATCAGACATACCTGTTTGCCCTCACTTCTGGCCTTTTTCCAGCAAGGGATTAAGCCTTCGTCTTCCTTCATGGATAGCTGATGAGAAATTCTCCCTACAGATATTCCAGTGCTCTTCAGTTGTTCTTCTGCTTTCAAGCTTTGATTTTTGTTGTCGTTGTTGTTTATAGAAGGAGCACTGAGCAATGACGTGGAAATCAGGTTCAGAGCCAAATTGATGACCACAGTTAAATTCCATAGTGTCTGTCGGTTCTAAGGTGTCCATGATAGCATCATGAATTAGCCCTTCACAGACCTCATTGTCTCATTTCCCTTTATGGGATACCATACAACATATCAGATTGTTCTATCTTGATCTATTCTCTAGATCATCGCTTTTCGTTTGTAGATATCCACTTTTGCATTCAAGTCTTTACTTCCAAAATGTCATTCTTGTGTCGCAGGTAAATAACTTCTTTTTTAAGGTCACTCGTAAGTTCATGAAGCACTCCACACACCTGGCGGGGATGAATCACATCTTGTTTAACCACGCACTCTCTCAATGCATTTACTATGGTATATGAAAGTGAAATGTGTTTTGAATATAATATATTGTGTCTATATATGGTGTCCTTGCAAACATTCTGATCTTTGTTCTGTGAAAAACAAATGCTGTCTAAAGAACAACAACAACAAAACTTGATTTTGCGCCGAACATGAGAAGATAAGTGGTTTCTTGTTCTTCATTTTCACTGTCCTAAATGTTATTTGTCTTTGCTTGAAGAAGACCCCAAGAGGTCGAAATGCATTGAGTTTTGACCTGTACTTTATTTGTCCTTGGCAGTAATTAACCCCTTCTTTTTCCTATAAAAAAGCAGTCACATTACAAAATACCTTTTACTGCATTCCACGCATTAGAGACTGACTTCGAAATTGATTGATGTGTGTCTCTCCGACCGGAAAATAACCAATATTGTTGATTAAAACTGGAAGCTGTGAAAGGCCTATGCCTAAAAGGAGCATTATATACACATGTTTTTCTGTGTGCACGCCACTGTTTGTCTATATTTAGTTTCTTTTGGGAAATCCAGCCTCTTTGCACAGATAGTCTTATCCTCGCACAGATGCACACACTCAGACGGACTGTTCATGACATTCTCGCCACCTTGTGCTTCTGATTTCTTTCTTCTTTTTTTTTTTAAATGCGTTTTTGATTAAAAAAAAAAAAAAAGAAAGAAATTCCCGGTGAGATGGCAGATGCACTCAAAAAAGACACTTGGCCACAATTATAAACAATATTCCTTCATTTTCAAAACTTGAGGAATGCCAACAAGTAAACATCCATGAATGACAAAGAATGAATGAAAGAAGAAAGTATGCCAAGAAATATAAACCTTAGCAATGTTTGAAAGTATTTCCCACAAATTGCTCAACAACACTTGTTTCCTACCCACATACCATATCAATAAACCACCAATACAAAAAGAAACGAACAGCACATGCATGTGCATGCAAAAATAGAAGAAAGAGAAAACAAACAAACAAAAAAAGCTGAAAAAGAAAAAACCAGGAAAGATATAAGTACCTCGTTAAATTGCGTCACACATCTGGAGAAAATATTCCAAACATATAAGCAAATAATCAGCATGGTCAGTCTAGGTGAATGTAAATGTACAGATATCAATATTGACATGAAGTAATGAGTGGTGCTGTACCCTTCCCTTAAAATTAAAAACCCGTCGATCAAATATAATGTCCTTCGTATTTTCATCAATATCACTGATGCGTTTAGCACAGAATGATTTGATAACATTACATCCCCTCAAACTATGTGTCTTCCAGATTCTTTTCCTGTTTGGCAAAAGGTAGAAGAGTGGTCATCAACATCGCCCATTTCTTTCAATACAGCACTTGTACCCAAAATTCGAAGTACATCCTCATTTGAAACCATTTTTATTGTTACTTCAATATTTTATGTGCCTTTAAAAACACACACACACACACACACACACACACACACACACACACACACACACATTCTTCCAGGCTATTTCACTTTTAAATGTATCCCTCCTCCTTTTACAACACTCAGGGGCTGTGTCATCGTCTATTAATAAGAGATGATAAAGGTTCATGCCTTACCAATCGAAAAAAAAGTTTTAAAGCACAAGGAAAGTCAGATTCACTATTTTTTAAAATTCTGTTTTGTTTGGTTATGTGTCATCGAAACACAATGAATACTAAACACATGTCAAGAAATCGACTCTGATTTGGAAACGACAATCAGATTTTGCGAGGATAAAAAATTTTCTATTTACAGTCTGTCCAATTCGTCAATTAAAACAACTTCCTTTCTAAGTTTAAAACATTCATTATACAGAAAAGATGTAGCTAGTTGATCTTCATTTGTTTTTGGGTTGCACATTTTCAAAACAGTTGATATCCACATGGAAATTTGTCAAAAAATAAGTTGTCTGTCTTGTTTCGAGCAATACACAATGGACCAGTAGAAAGAAACTCGTGGAGAGCATGGCAGCAGAGAGAGAAGCCCCCTTCAAGCAAGTGTTTCGGCCCTTATCTCCTGACACTCTAGGGGGGTTGGGCCACACCTGGTTCATGACCCCAGATGTCCCTCTGCTGCCCTTTTTTTTTTTTCATCTTGGGACGAGCCATGGCTGGGATTCGAACCCATGACCTCTGGACATGCTCATTTTCCACTTAATGACTTGCACACTAACCACTGAGCCACTGGGACACCTGATACCTGATACTTGTAGGAAAGTTAGCCTTATGAAGTTCACTTTTGTTCCTCTTTGACCAGATCCAGCTTGAACACCTCTCTGCTGCTTCTGCCATTGCTTTCAGGGCTCTGGTTTTTTTCCCTCCCTGCAACTGAGCTGTTTCATGAGGCTGTATGCAGACATTCCTACAAACCCGCTAGCTCCAATTTCTGCAGTGAGGACTTTGACCTGATAGCCTTCTCTCCTCAGGCTGTTTGCCAGATCAGCATACTTTTCAGTCTTGTAGATCTGAGCTGCCTCCATTCTGTTCTCATATGACACTGAGACAAGGAAAAGTGGCCGAATCTGTGGTCTTCAGTGTTGTCAACCAGGCCATTCCAACAGTTACAGAAGAGCCAGTCAAGAGCCTTGGAAGGGTGGTATGATGATACGCTGAAAGACACACAAAGAGCAAAAGAAAAACTAAACAGACGTCGGAAAGAAGGCTTTGAGACCATTGACCAGTGTGGGCTCCCTGGCAAATACAAGGTCTGGTGTCTGCAGTTCATGCTGATACCAAAACTCCTATGGCCTCTGATGATATACGACATCTGCACCAGCATAGTGGAGGCAATGGAATCCAAAATCAACAAGTTCACAAGGAAATGGCTTGGTGTCCCACCTGTCTGACTGACATAGCGCTGTACTGTCGCCAAGCAAAGCTGAAACTACCACTGAAATCCATCCTGGAGGAATACAAAGCAGGGAAGATCAGACTTCAAAGCATGCTGGAGGACTCAGGAGACAAGGTGGTAGAAGCAATTAAGTCCCAGCTGAAGACAGACAGAAAATGGAAAGTTCAAGAGGCGATTGATTCTGCAAAAGAAAGTCTCAAGATCAGAGAAATAAACAGGACACACACAGACCAACAGACAAGGTCTGGGGATGACCAAAACTGAATTGTGGTCAAAGGCCAAAGGAAAAGCCAAAAGAGACATGATGATTCAGGAGATGAGAAAGAAGAAGAAGACAAAGAAGACTCCAAAAAAGCAGTCCAGCAGAGCCAGCAAGGGCAATGGACAACGTGGGAGAATGCACTCCAAAGAAGTCTCACTTGGAATGACATTTGGCACACATGCCCCTCTCTCAGATCAGCTTCATTCTCAGATCTGCATATGACCTTCTGCCCTCAAATGCAAACCTGGTGAAGTGAGAAAAAACAGACGATCCTTCATGTCCCCTCTGCCATGAAAAACAAACAGTGGAGCATGTCCTAAGCTCATGTAAAGTAGCCCTGGCTCAAGGAAGGTACACATGGAGGCACAACCAAGTGCTCAAAGACATTGTACAAGTAGTCTGGGCTAGTACCAACACCACAAGAGGGAAAATCAGGACTCCAAAGCACACCCGCAACATTCTTCACGGCAGGAGGCAGCGAATCATGGCCAAGAACAACAGTGCCACTCAGAACATGCAAGCAGAGTCTGCTGGATGGGCAGATGACTGGGAGTGCACTGCAGACCTCCCAGAATGGAAGAGTTACCCAGAGATCATCAGCAAGAGTGGCATGAGACCAGACAGACATAGTAGTCCACTCTCAGTCAACCAAGCAGCTGATCATGATCGAGCTCACGGTGCCATATGAGAACAGAATGGAGGCAGCTCAAATCTACAAGACTGAAAAGTATGCTGATCTGGCAAACAGCCTGAGGAGAGAAGACTATCAGGTCAAAGTCCTCTCACTGCAGAAATTGGAGCTAGGGGTTTGTAGGAACGTCTGCATACAGCCTCATGAAACAGCTCTCAGTTGCAGGGAGGGAAAAAAAACAGAGCCCTGAAAGCAATGGCAGAAGCAGCAGAGAGGTGTTCAAGCTGGATCTGGTCAAGGAGGAACAAAAGTGAACTTCATAAGGCTTAACTTTCCTAAAAATATCAGGTGTCCCAGTGGCTCAGTGGTTAGTGCGTGAGTCATTAAGTGGAAAATGAGTATGTCCAGAGGGGCACGGGTTCGAATCCCAGCCGTGGCTCGTCCCAAGATGGGAAAAAAAAAAAAAAAAGGGCAGCAGAGGGACATCCGGAGTCATGAACCGGGTGTGGCCCAACCCCCCTAGAGTGTCAGGAGATAAGGGCCGAAACACTTGCTTGAAGGGGGCTTCTCTTCTTAGGACTCTCTGCTGCCACGCTCTCCACGAGTTTCTTTCTATGTTTTCTGAGGCGAACTTTACAGGAAAGGTTTTGCTGCACCAGTCACAAATGATTGTTCTCTCTTTAACTTGTGGTTGACCCATAGAGCTTTTTTAAGGTCATCTGCGCACCTGGGCATGGGACTGGCACTTTTTGTTTTCCTTTGTGTGAAGTCTTCTGGGAAATAAAAAAGATTATTTCCCATGTTTTGATGCCCTAATACATAGGTTTCTATCAACATCCCTGTTCGATGTATGTATATGGTTGGAAAGGGCTTCAAACGGTACCCTCCTGGGTACTGGGTAGGTCTGATACCACTCAGGACGATTGCCGGAATCATAATCATGGACCCTTTGACATGTGTTTGGCTGTCTGTATTATCTGTGTTAATGGTATGTGAATTTTCATCTGTCGTTCATGAAAGAAAGAACCTTGCTTTGATCAGATGTCACTGTTATGCTGCCAGTGTCAGGTGTGAGTTTCTGGTTTGTTTGAACGTGAGAAACATTGTGCCATTTCTTTCATAGCCAGTCTCTTTGCCCACGTAGCCTGTCCCTTGCGCACATGCACACACTCAAACAGACTGTTCGTGACACAAGCTGTATGCAAAACTTGAACTTACGAGATTAACATACTCATAAACAAGGAATAACAAGATAGGTGTACCAGCCTAATTTGTTGTTTTCTTGTTTGCCAATGTTTGCAATCCAAGATTTGTCTTCCGTTCCTTAGGAATGAAGTACAAAAGTCGTTGCCCCGAAAGACTGACGCATGATTCTCTAAATCTGCCCTCCCCACCCCACCCAACCCTCCATGAAATACCTGCTCAAGGAGAAAAGGGCATCTACGAATCATGGCCTAGATGCGGCTTGGCCACATAGCGTGTGAAGAATTCAGGGCCGAAACATTTCAATCAGAGGGAGGACAGAGGTGGGGGTGGGGTGGGGTGGGGGGGGGGGGGGGGGAGGGGGGGTGGGGGTGGGGGGGGCGGCAGTGGCCTCTTCTCTGAAGACCATCTGCCGACAAGCAAGCTCTCCCTAGAGGGGTCTAATGTCCTGCTTGATTGTTTCAACCCTTGTTCGTTGGTGATGTGATCAGTATATCAAATGTTACGTATTCTGCATAGCACATCTTCTCCACACCTTGGATTCTTCTTTCCAGATCCTGTTCTTGTCAAAACAAATTTTGTGGTCACTATGAAAATTGTGTGGACATTTCTCGTGAAACCCTGTCATTCTTAATTATCCAGGATATCCTGATGCACCGCATTTTTTAAAGGCCAGACATTAGTTCATTACACCATCTGACAAGCAACAAAAAACAACACCACCACCACCAAAAAAAACCCCCACATCAGTTTAGTTTACTTGTGAGAGTTGAGAAATTTTCCACGACGTTTGCCTAATTGACAACTATACTGTTAAACTGACTTACAAGTAACTTAACTCTTTGGCTCAATTTTATCTGCCATACAGTTAAAGTACATAATATCATATTGAGAGGGGAGAGAGAGAGAGAGAGAGAGAGAGAGAGAGAGAGAGAGAGAGATTCGGATGCTATATATTCATATATAGGCCTTAGCCCCTTGTGAAGGGGTGAGTGAGCATAATATATGAACTGAGATGAATACTTGTGACAATAAAGCATTCCAAACACAAATAATTTAGAACATCAAGAGGTAACTGCTTCTCTAAATGTAAATGCCTTACACAAAAACAAAGACAAATTTTGAACAACTTCTGTTCAGGTTGACTACATCAGCATAGTCAATTTAATTGAGGAGGCTGTCTATAAAATTTGGCTGAATGAATTCAGTTCTTATGTTCTTTAGAGCTGGACAGAAAAGAACAACATGGATTTCCTTTTCTGGGACTCTCTTTATAAAGCGGATACAGTAAGTCAGTGTCATCAACGATGGTTTTGTATCTAAACTTGTGAACTACTAATTCCAATATTCCAAACCTAAATTTGGTCATGATATATTTCAAGTGTCTATCCATTTCTAAAGTTAAATAAGGTTTCAGATCATGAGAGCTGCAAATATTTCTATAGAATCAAAACATCTCACTGCGTTGCACATGGTCTGACCATTTTTGCCAAGTGCAGTCAACCAATTGACAAAAACGATGTAAAAAAACTGCTTAACATTTCCAAGACCTTGATTTAACATACAAAACCAAAACCATACTCAAAAAGACAAATACGGTCTTTACTAATCCAATGTTTTTTTCCTCTAGCATCAAGACCATGTTATAAGCTTTGCATGGTAATCTTCTATGTTCTCCATATGAAGTAAATTCACCCAATAGGGGATGCATTAAACTGCTGAAACTATATTCATGGGGAATCTATTCCTCTCACCATAAATAAGGCTGTTAGGCATTCGCCTATCCATAACCAAAAACCTTTTTTTAATGTGAAAAGGTGCAGAGATTCACAGTATACACAACTCTGTATAACCCCCACAATTCAGACCCATACTGTACAATTGGCTGAACCTGACAATCAAACAGCTTGAGAAATACATTAAAAGACATATTACTGACGGACATACATTTTTTGTTATAATACAGAGTAATGCATGTTTGGCTCTGCTCGAAAAAGATCCTTGCACGCACCAACAAAACTTTGATGTGTAGTAAAAAATATACCCAAATACTTTCAACCATTCACAACAGGCACTGAGACACCATCATAGAACCACCTTTCTCTTGTACTTAAATAACCACCATTACGAAATACAATGATGTTACTTTTGGACAAATTAACTTGAAGAGAAGCAGCTGCACATTGTAAACTATTCAGCTGAGTCTGTAAACCAACAACAGTCTCCGATATCAAAACCACATCATCAGCTAACAAAAGAATAAACAATTCAAAAGCATCCAATGTCAGTAAAAACCCCATGTCTTCCATTGCTGATCTCTTCAATGGGTAACTCATTGATAAAGATGGAAAATAGAACAGGACTGCAGGAATCACCTTGCCTAACCCAAGCTGTACATTAATAAAATCTGTCAGTTTAGCACCACAACGAATCCTAGCGCTGCCTACCTCATACATGTTTCTGATACGTCTATAGAGTTTACCCCTAATACCACTTTTAATGATAACTGGCAAGGAAGATTTCTATTTATGAAATCAAAAAATTTTTCAAAATCTACAAAAGCGACATACAATTTTTGATTATACTATATTTTTATAGGAAAACTGTTTCTGAACAAGGGCCATTAAAGTAAACATGTGGCCAACAGTCAAATAACCTTTTCTTGAAACCAGCTTTGGTGATCACCAGTATCCCTCAATCCATTCTTGCAGCCTATCATTTATTATCATTCCAGACAGTTTACTGCCTACATTACTAAGGGAGATGCCCCTATAATTGTTTCGATTATTAGCATCACCTTTTTTAAAGATGGGCAAAATTACTGATTCCATCAAGTTACTTGGGTATGTACCATTATCAAACAATTCGTCAAACAATTTCACACAAAACTGAACAACTTGGGCAGAAGAGTATTTCAACAGTTGAACAGAAGGCTGACATTCAACATCTTGAGCGTGCCCAACAAGTCACCATCTTCAGACTAAGAACTGGACATTGTCAGTTGCTCTCCCACCTCTATCGCCTGAATATATCGCACACAGATGAGTGCCATGTGGCACTGGCCCACAAAACCCAGCCCACGTACTTCAGTCCTGTCCCATGTTCGACAGCCTGCGGCACGAGTTTTGGCCCAGTGCAGTGGAACTCCAAGAAAAGCTGTGGGGAACGGCAGACTCACTCTGACGGACTGCTGACTTTGCCCAAGCTACCAGACTTCTATCTGACCAGCACAACCACGGAACGCAGAAGAAGAAGAAGAAGAAGAAGAAGAGTTCACCAATAAAGCCATTGGGGCCCGCAGCTTCATGGTTTTTCAGTGTTTTAGTAGCTAATAATACTTCTTCCTCACTAATGGGACAGTTCATATAACTATCAGACTCATTTTTAAACCCCTCTGACCCCTCTTGGTTTGGCTGATTCTCAGTATTTACATCTAACAAGTCTTGAAAATGTTGAAACCACATATCAGCTGAAGAATTATTTCTATGCTGTGTCCCTTTTTGCGATATCTTGTGAATTACAGCCCAGAAATCCTTCTGAAACTTTATAATCTATGTTACTAATTTATCTAAAAATGATTTTTTATATTCTTTCTCTTTTCTATTTAATAAACATTTACAATCATGCCTGGCTAAAACGTAAACAGTTCTGTCAGTGTCTTTTAACGAGTGGTGACTTATTCTACAGCCATAATTTCCTAGTTTTTCTTTTCAAGAACAGATTCATTATCAAACCAGTCCTTTGATATTCTATCATGACCTTGATACATCTTTACATACATTCAGCACCTTCAAATATACATTCGTTAAACATATTAAGTGCATGATTAACATCAGTATCTATTAAACTTGTGACAGTATCAAATTTTCACTCGCGCTTTTTCAGCACACTGGGTATCACAAAATGAAGAAGCGCATTCATCATTCCTGACAATTTTTTTTTTTTTTCTATAACATCATCATGGCCTCTTCGGTTAGCGACTACTAAGTTTCCACAAGGGAAACGAATATGAAGTGATAGAGGGAAACGATCAGAATCTATACTTTCTACAACCTGTAATTCACAAACATCACATAGAACAGCAAAGAGTTCATTTGACAATATGAATTATTCATATTACTTCCAGCGTCAGAAACCTATGTATAGCAATTTTTAGGTCGCCTTTACATACAATGTTTAGGATGCATAAGTTCAAAGCAGTGCACATGTTTAATAACAATTTCCCATAATTGTTTAGATTTTTATCTTGGGAGCATCGATTAATTCTGAGTGACTCATGTAGAGTATCAAAAACATTGAACCCACACAAATCCTGAGTGATCTCAGAAGTTCTACCATTTAAATCTCCGTTCAAGATAACATAAACATCATTTATTACCAAGTGGTTAGACTTTTTTCCAGTGTATTCATACCATTATGTACATTACAACAGACATACAAAGGAATTCCTTCCTGTGGGGGATGCACGAGCAGATATACAAAATATCCCTGTCTGTTTCAAACAAGAATTTGTAAATGAAGAACACAATTAAGTTTGGATAATTTACTCCAGTCGATCTGACAAAGGGGATGAATTTTTTTTTTTTTTTTTAG
>JADBJO010004765.1:74616-79616 GCA_016801955.1 Conus betulinus | reverse complement strand
GCTATATTTTGGAAACAATTCTAAAAAAAAACATGTTTATTAAAATATTAACAACCTAGGAGCTTGACTACTGCCCTTGTACACAGGCGTACATGTGTGTGTGTGTGTGTGTGTGTGTGTGTGTGTGTGTGTGTGTGTGTGTGTGTGTGTATTTGTGTGTGTGTGTGTGTGTGTGTGCATGTGTGTGTGTGCGTTTGTGGGGGAGGGTGGGAGTGGGGGTGTAAACATGTCATGCTGGATGTAACGAAGCAAGGATATATAAATTCATTATAACTGGTCCATAGGTTGTAAAGAAAGCTGGATATATCGAAACAATTCTGAATGACCCTGGTTATTTGTAATAATTGGCTTCAAACTCTGCGCGCGCGCGTGCGTGCGTGCATGCGTGCGTGCGTGCGTGCGTGCGTGTGTGTGTGTGTATGTGTGTGTGTGGGTGTGTGTGTGCAGAGAGAGAGAGAGAGAGAGAGAGAGAGAGAGAGAGAGAGAGAGAGAGAGAGAGAGACATATCAATTACTTTAATGTGCACATCACTTGTCAAATCAACAACAGTGCACAGTAGTCCAGACTGCAGGCGCATCGATAAAAAATCTCTCTCTCTCTCTCCCCTTCTCTCTCTCTTTCTCTCTCTGTCCACAAGTCCTTCTTTCTCTCTCCGGCTGGTTCCAATTCCTTGTCTGTCAGTGCTTTAGTCAGCATTATATATCACATACTAATTAAAGCACAGTTTGAAAGTCAGCATCTGTCAGTTTCCAGGCTGGTTTCATGAGGTGATTCCGCCTTGACCAAAACATGCCTAGACCCAATCATGACAGACATGTTCAAGTATTTAGCCATACATGCATGCATACATACATACATATGTATGCATGAGAGAGAGAGAGAGAGAGAGAGAGAGAGAGACAGACAGACAGACAGACAGACAGACAGACAGACAGACAAAAAGACAGATAAATAAATAGTCATTCCTTTGGTTCAGCAACAACACAGCTGTGGTCATGGCCCTGGTCATGGACCTTTTCCAGCCTCTACACAGTCCATGGACTACTATCCTCCCTCTACACAGTCCATGGACTACTATCCTCCCTCTACACAGTCCATGGACCACTATCCTCCCTCTACACAGTCCATGGACTACTATCCTCCCTCTACACAGTCCATGGACTACTATCCTCCCTCTACACAGTCCATGGACCACTATCCTCCCTCTCTACACAGTCCATGGACTACTATCCTCCCTCTACACAGTCCATGGACCACTATCCTCCCTCTACACAGTCCATGGACCACTATCCTCCCTTGATTAAGCCTTCCTCCCTCTACACAGTCCATGGACCCACTATCCCCCTCTACACAGTCCATGGACCACTATCCTCCCTCTACACAGTCCATGGACTACTATCCTCCCTCTACACAGTCCATGGACCACTATCCTCCCTCTACACAGTCCATGGACTACTATCCTCCCTCTACACAGTCCATGGACTACTATCCTCCCTCTACACAGTCCATGGACTACTATCCTCCCTCTACACAGTCCATGGACCACTATCCTCCCTCTACACAGTCCATGGACCACTATCCTCCCTTGATTAAGCCTTCCTCCCTCTACACAGTCCATGGGACCACTATCCCCCCTCTACACAGTCCATGGACCACTATCCCCCCTCTGCACAGTCCATGACCACTATCCTCCCTCTGCACAGTCCATGGACCACTATCCTCCCTCTACACAGTCCATGGACCACTATCCTCCCTCTACACAGTCCATGGACTACTATCCTCCCTCTACACAGTCCCATGGACCACTATCCTCCCTCTACACAGTCTATGGACCACTATCCCCCCTTGATTAAGCCTTCCTCCCTCTACACAGTCCATGGACCACTATCCTCCCTCTACACAGTCTATGGACCACTATCCCCCCTCTACACGGTCCATGGACCACTATCCCCCCTCTACACAGTCCATGGACCACTCTCCTCCCTCTACACAGTCTATGGACCACTATCCCCCCTTGATTAAGCCTTCCTCCCTCTACACAGTCCATGGACCACTATCCCCCCTCTACACAGTCCATGGACCACTATCCCCCCCTGATTAAGCCTTCCTCCCTCTACACAGTCCATGGACCACTATCCCCCCTCTACACAGTCCATGGACCACTCTCCCCCCTTGATTAAGCCTCCTCCCCTCTGCACAGTCCATGGACCACTATCCTCCCTTGATTAAGCCGTCCTCCCTCTGCACAGTCCATGGACCACTATCCTCCCTCTACACAGTCTATGGACCACTATCCCCCCTCTACACAGTCCATGGACCACTATCCTCCCTCTACACAGTCTATGGACCACTATCCTCCCTCTACACAGTCCATGGACCACTATCCTCCCTCTACACAGTCTATGGACCACTATCCCCCCTTGATTAAGCCTTCCTCCCTCTGCACAGTCCATGGACCACTATCCTCCCTCTACACAGTCCATGGGACCACTATCCTCCCTTTACACAGTCTATGGACCGCTATCCTCCCTCTACACAGTCCATGGACCACTATCCTTCCTCTGCACAGTCCATGGACCACTATCCCCCCTTGATTAAGCCACATGCTCCACATTCTGACATGCCACCCTCTTCTTATCCACTCCACCTTCTTCACAAGAGATCTGTTTATCCCAACCTGGAGACAGTCCAGTTCCCGGCATCTTGTCAAAATGATTCCTGTTTGCCCCCGAATCGACACAGCGAGGAATACACAGACAGTTGCTCTTCAAAATAATATGAACCAATACCTTTGCTTACTAAACATGAAGAAATCTCACAAGTTAAATCTGCAGCTGAACATTCATGATTCAAGGATAAAATACTATTTACAGTGAGGTTTTGATTGTGTTCCAAATATATAGCAATTAACATAATTCATGCTTCTCATCCTTGACCCCTGAGAACTCATGCATGTATGTTGGCATGCTAGTGCATGCACCTGTGTGTATGTGTGCATGCATGTGTGTGTGTGCGTGTGTGTGTGTGTGTGTGTGTGTGTGTGTGTGTGCAAATGTGTTGTAAGTTTGCTGTAATCAATATGATATGATATTTCATACAGGAAATAACTTAAAGGCTATTCTATCTGACCTCGCTGTGCATTCACACATGTATAGGTTTTCTGACTACAATTACAAAACAAGAACATTCTGACTTTTTTGTTACGAAACTTGCATGTTTGCTTTGGACACATTTTTAGAACATTTCAATACAAACCGTGCGCTAATCCTCGTTTTCTTTTTCAGTTGTACTTGCCTCATTGTAGAACTGCTTGATTTGTGATAGTTACTGGGCTTCTATCTCAACGACTGCTACTTAGTAGTTTGATCTTCATTAAGGCATTTTGTTCACCTGAGTTCTGCGAGCCTACTGTCCAGTTTGCTTTACGGTGCTATCTCCTTTCGTGCATTTCAGATTAAGATTTATTGTTTTTTGCATAAACTGCATACATACATGTGTTTCACTCATGGTGACTGAATCAGCTATAACCTGCCCTAAAAATTAGATCATGTGTTAATTTAGTTCTGATCACGCGCCGTTGCAATGCCCACAGTGAATGTTTGGCCTTCTGGCGACGGTCTGAGAGTGGCTGTCTTCATTATTAACCATGTTCTCAACAAATTAGATGAGTCATCATCTATTCTGTTTAATTCTGGCTGACAGTTTCACATAGTTGTGCTGAGTCACGTTTATTGAAGAACATATCCAACACAAACTGTCCTTTCCCGGTGCAAAGTGAGATGACTACAGGCGGAAATCTACACAAATCTCAAATAAATGCTAGCGAACCGCCAAAACTGACAAACAAGTCACAAGACAAAAAAACGACGCATTTTGACCTCTTAGGTCTTCTTCAGGCAAGACACAAACACATAGGACAGTGAAAATGAACGAGTTTGTCACTTAGCTTGATCTCTTCAGCGCAAGGTAGGCGTTGATGAAAACGAGGCTGTTAGAATAGAATAGAAGGGAGATAATGTGTGAGTCAAGGTAGTAATGATGATAATTAGATTACTGATAGGAGTACTAATAAAGGTCAAAATATTGAAATAATAAATTCAGACAGGATTACTACTATTTTTGGTGATGATAAGGCAATAGCAGTTGTAGTATGGGAGAAAGGAGAGTGGGTCTCAGGATTCTTAAACAGCATAGTGGCGATGGTGAGATCAATACCAACACAATAGTCTTACTGATGATACTGCTAACAACTATTTTGAAGGAAAAAGTAATGAAAGCATGATACAGAAATATATTAATTTTAGAAAATACATTTTTATGAAACAAATTGTAATAAAAGAAGAAGAAAAAAAAAAAAAATTAGAAAAAAAAAAAAAAAAGAAAATAATACTAATAGTATAAATAAATAGAAATAATAATAAAAAAAAATCAACAATTTTAATAATAGCAATGATACTAAAGGTATTAATACTAAGGGAAAAAAACAAACAACAACAACAAACACACACACACACACACACACACACACACACACACACACACACACATGTAATACACAAACAACGACAACAACAAAAACCCAAGGGGAGGAGGGAGAGGGGGGAGGACAGGAAAGAACAGAAAGGAGATCTGTAGAACTAGGTATAAATTATGGGAAGGATGGAATCTAATAGGTATATTAATATATATAAATATGTATATTAATAGTTTTCTTAATAATTATGATTGTAACTATACAGTAATGAAAGTGATGCTATAAGAGGCTGGAAAAGTGGTAAACTTGAATGTCAGAAATATTGTAAAGAATAATAAGTATATATTAATGATAGTAGTAAACATAAGTAAATGCTATGAAGTTGTAAAAAAAAGGTATATACTGATTAAATAAATAAATAAATAAACAAATGAAATAAAATGAAAAAATACAAAAAAATGTGTGTGTGTGTGTGTGTGTGTGTGTGTGTGTGTGTGTGTGTGTGTGTGTGTGTGTGTGTGAGTGA
>JADBJO010004765.1:67116-72116 GCA_016801955.1 Conus betulinus | reverse complement strand
AAAAAGATCGTTCTTGCTAGTTAATCAAGTTAGCATCTGACGTCATGGCTGAACGGCCAACATCATCAACAAGCCAAATGAAACAGTTCACTGCAAATATACCAGCTCCAGCCAAACTTGACTGTGGAAAGTGGGTTGCCAAACAACTGGCGAAAATTCAAAAGGCAGTGGGATAATTATTCAGTGGCAAGTAGGCTGAATAAAGAAGAAAAACAGAATTCCAAACAGCAGTTTTCCTTGCAACTATTGGGGAAGATGCGATGGATGTTTTTTGGATTTAGCTTTGATAGTGAAGCTGACAGTAAAAATTTGCAGAAAATAATAGAAAAATTTCAAGATTTCTGTGTTGGAGAAACGCATGAAGCATTTGAAGCTTACAAGTTTCATTCCAGACGACAAGAAGCCTCAGAATCAATAGAAGCTTATGTCTCTGCTCTTCGTCAGTTAGCTAAACATTGTAATTTTGGGCAACTTGAAGACAGAATGATTCGAGACCAAATTGTCATGGGTGTGAGAGATGATGTTCTAAGAGAGAAAAAATGCTTGAAGACAAGAAACTTGATCTAGCCAAATGTGTGTGTATAGGCAGAGCCTATGAGAGTTCCAGACAACAGGCACACTTGATGACAGGTCAAGAAAATGAAAATGTACAAATTAACCGAATTCCTGAAAGGAAAAAGACAAATTGGTCGAAAAAAAAAAAAAAGTAACAAATTTTCGTACACAGGAGCATAAGAAATGTATGCGTTGTGGCAAGAGTCCTATGCATGGAAGAAATGACTGCCCAGCTAGAGATGCAGAATGCCGGAAATGTTTTTTGAAAGGTCATTATGCAGTCATGTGTCGGTCCAAGAAAGTACACAATATAGAAGAAAAGCAAGATGAAATACTACTTGGTTCAATTGTAGAATGTAAAGACAAAGATTGTGTCAACGCAATTAAAGAAGATTTTTGGTATGCTACACTACAGGTGAATGGAAACTTCAGTCAAATTTCGAGTGGATACCGGGGCTGATGTCTCTGTAGTTCCAAAACGGTACTTCCAGAAGAATTCTCCTGTGATCAAGAGCACCAACAAGAAGTTGTTAGGTCCAGGAAAAACAGAGATCAATGTTGTTGGAAAGTACAGTGCCACTCAAAACAGAAAAGACAGAGACAGTCCAGGATCTATATATAGTGGAAAAACTTCATGAACCACTACTTGGTAGACCAGCGATACAGGCACTTCATCTGATTGAAAGAGTGAATTCCACACAGCAATCAGCAAGTCCAGCCTCAAAATTTCCAAAGTTGTTCACGGGACTAGGAAAAATGAAGACAGTCTACAAAATCAGACTGAGAGAAAATTCACAACCAGTCTATTACTACGCCAAGACGTCTTCACTACCTATGAAGAAAAAGGTACAAGAAGAACTGATTCGACTGGAGGAACAAGACATCATAAGGCCTGTTACAACACCGACAGACTGGTGCGCTCCGATAGTTTTATAGTACCGAAGGCAAACGGGAAAGTCAGACTTTGTGTTGACCTCACCAAACTGAATGAAAATGTTCGTCGTGAGAATTTCCCTCTCCCTACAATGGATCAACTCCTTGCGGAGCTGTCAGTCAGGAGCAAAGGTATTCACTAAGCTTGATTGTAACAATGGATTCCATCAGATTCCACTTGATGAAGAGTCACAAGAGTTAACAACATTTATTACGCCATTTGGAGATTTTGCTACAAAAGACTTCTTCCCTTTGGAATCAACTCTGGGCCTGAAATTTTCCACAGGGAAATGACTCATATTCTTGCTGGAATTCCGGGAGTTATTGCTGACATTGATGATGTTCTTGTCAGTGGTAAAAATCAAAAGGAACATGATGAGAGACTACAAGCTGTTTTGCAAAGAATGCAAGAAGCCAATATCACCTTGAATGAGAAATGTGTTTTCTCAAACTGACACAGTGAAATTTCTGGGTCACATAATCTCTCACCTGATGGCATCAGAGTGGATCCAAGCAAGGTGGAAGCAGCGATTACCAATCTTCCAAGACCTCAAAATGTTCCGGAATTGCGAAGATTTCTAGGCATGGTAAACCATGTTGGGAAGTTTACCCCAAATCTTGCAAACACTTCAAAACCTCTCCGAGACCTGCTCAAGCATGAAAATGAATGGACCTGGAGTCATCAGCAAGAAGCAGCATTTCAGAAACTCAAGACTCAATTGAGTACTGCTCCAGTTTTGGCACACTATAATCCAGAAAAGGAAACAAAAGTGTCTGTTGATGCATCGTCCTATGGACTGGGAGGAGTTCTGCTTCAGAAGGAAGGACAGAACTGGCAACCTGTAATGTATGCGTCAAGATCACTGACTTTACTGAGCAAAGATATGCTCAAGTTGAAAAAGAGCCCTTGGCAGCTACATGGGGCTGTGAGAAGTTTGCTGATTTCTTGATTGGACTGAAGAAGTTCATAATAGAGACAGATCACAAGCCACTGCTGGCCTTACTCAAGAAAAAGCACTTGGATGAGCTGACACCAAGAATTCAACGTTTCAGGATGAGGTTGTTGCGTTTTTCCTATGACATAGAGTACACAGCAGGAAAGAACATCGTAACAGCTGATACACTGTCTCGGGCTCCTGGGAGTGTTCCTGCTCAACAGGATCACCAGATGGAGGTCGAGACCAACAGATTTGTCAACTGTTTAGTCGAGAATCTTCCTGTCACTGATCAACTCCGAGAGAAAATCCGCATCAACCAGGTCAAAGACAAAGTCTGCAGTCAAGTCATGAATTTCTGCAAGACTGATCTGTGGCCTGAATCAGCAAGACGAGATGCTCAGTTGAAACAGTACTGGTACGTCGTCCGTCATGATCTTTCAATCCAAGAGGGATTGTTGCTGTTTCAAAGCCGAATTGTCGTTCCATTTGAACTACAGGAAGAGATGTTGCAGCGCATTCATGAGGGCCATCAAGGAATAGTGAAATGCAGGGCACTGGCAAGACATAGTATCTGGTGGCCAGGCCTTTCAAAACAAATAGAACAGAAAATCACTGATTGCAGCATCTGTGAAAAAGGAACGCAGTCATCATCATCCTGAACCTCTGAAACCAACCCCAACTCCTGACTATCCCTGGCAACGGGTGGGAATGGATCTTTTTGAATTCAAAGGTCACAAATATCTACTCATAGTAGATTATTTCTCCAGATGGATGAATAGCCCACCTGTCACAAACAACATCTCTACATCTGTTATAGGTCATTGTAAAGCCATTTTTGGAAGACAGGGCATTCCTGAAATCGTTGTATCAGACAATGGATCTCAGTTTAACTCAAGAGATTTCAACAAATTTGCAAAAAAATATGGCTTTACACATTTGACAAGTAGTCCTCTTCACCCTCAAGGAAATGGAGAGGCAGAGAGAGCTGTGCAAACGGTGAAAAACTTGTTGAAGAAGGCTGACGACCCTTACATTGCTCTTCTAAATTACAGAGCTGCACCTCTTCAACATGGACAGAGCCCGGCAGAGCTTCTGATGGGGAGAAGATTAAGAACCAGAATTCCATCAATGCCATCAAACCAAGTTCCAGCCAGCAAAAAAAAATCAACAGCAGCAGTTCAAAAAAGTGGATGCTCGAATTAGGCAGCAACAGAAGAAGAACTTTGATCGCCGCCACAAAGCAAAATCGCTACCACCGCTGAAGAAAGGAGAGAAGGTGTGGGGGAAAACTCCGACAGATGAAAAAGCAGTCGTCCTGGACTTTCATTCACCAGCATCCTATACAGTTCAAACGCGTATGGGAAATAGAAGAAGAAATCGGTGCCACCTACGTCGACGAAGCAGCCAGTCACGCTCAGGATCAAGTGTTGTCCCGAAATCAACGTCAACACTCCCACTCCCAAGACTTCCAGGACCTACAGAACAGCAAGAACCTGAACCAGAGGTGCACTTCGATGTTATGCCAGATGATCCGCTGACAACCCAGACATCAACTGAAGAACAATCTCAGTCTGGCACACGCACAAAATCGGGAAGACTTGTGAGACCTCGAAAAATACTTGACCTTTAATTGTGAAAAAAAAAAAAAAAAAGTTTATTTGTTGTCGACGTGCAGAAACTGAAAGTGAAAGTTGAAACTGAACAAAAGTGAACTATTGTTTTGTACAACTGTCAAACGTTAATTTGATGCATGTTGGATTGCATGAGTTTGATTCAAAAGTTTATTTGAATTTAAAAAACGGACGTTCAGATAGTTCAATATTCTGGAAAAAGGGGATGTAGAATAATGGATTACATTATTGTCCAATCATAAAATAGAAGTGTATTAACCTCCTTCCGGAATTACTGTGGCCTGGTGGGGAATCGTCGGCTTGGTAACATGGATACAATAAGAACGGTCTAACTCGATTCATCACTCTAGTGTTTATATTTCTTTAGTGTGAATCTGATGTAGCAGGAACCCTGGAGGTAGTGGCAAAGGCTGCTGTTTGGCTAAGGCCTTCCAGTGGTCAATAGGGCTTTCCCTTCATCCGTGTGTTGGCAGATTAGGTCGTTGGAATGTACTGCATGGATGATTTGAAGACTTGCCATTGTGGAATAAAGTGGACATGTGATGGCTCAGCCTGGAGTGCCCTGTCCTCAGTCTCACAAAGGTCTGACCTGGGCATCTGGTAGTGTCCATCCCTCCTGTTGAAGTAGGGTGCTCCTCAAGCCACCTGCCCTTTTGGTTTTGGTTCTCCTTGATATATTTTTTGATTTTTTTCAAAGGAAACTTCCTGTTCTAGTTGGGGTTGCTGTTTTCCTTCCTTTGCCAAATGGTCAGCTTCCTCAATGCCTGGTCATATATATTGCAGTATGAAGGTGATCACTGGATGACAGTATTTCCAGTAACTGATGGATGGTGAACATTTGGGATCAGCAGTACTATAGGGCGAGGGTCATTGTCATGAAGGTGGAAATGTAGCACTGATACAATTGTGCCAGTTGGGAGAGAATAAAGGAAGATATCAATGA
>JADBJO010004765.1:54616-57116 GCA_016801955.1 Conus betulinus | reverse complement strand
GTGTGTAGGCCACCTCTGGTGTTGGCTTCCGGCTTCGTTGAACGGTTAGGACGCTACACTTGCCGGGGTGAACTCCATGTCCCACTGTGTCTCCCACTCACTCAGGGCGTCAAGGTCCTCCTGCACTATCCTGCGGTCAGTATCAGACCTGATAAGGCGGTCAATGGCAGTGTCGTCTGCACAGAGTTTGACGTTGGACGAGACGTGGCATGGCAAGTCATTGATGTAAGCCAGGAACAGGCAAAGGCCCAGGACTGAGCCCTGGGGAACCCCAGACTTCACTTGGACAAACTCGGACCTGCTCCCCTCCACGACCACGGCCTGCGTCCTGTCTCGTAGGAAGTTGGAGATCCATCGATTTATGTCACCCCTGACACCATAGTAGTCGAGTTTATGCACTAGTCAGTCGAAAGGCCTTTGTCCAGGTTTGATGTTAGCTGGTCTGACAGCTCAAGCAGTTGTGTCTCGCAGGAGTGTTTCTTGCGGAAGCCATGTTGCTGTGGAGTCAAGATGTTAGAAGATTCTAGATGTCCCATCACGTTGCTGACAATCACGTGTTCCAAGATCTTGCACGGGACGCAAGTAAGGGAGACTGGGCGGTAGTTGCTTGGTTTGTAGTGTTCTCCCTTCTTACACACAGTGTGACGTGTGCAGTGCGCCAATCCTCGGGGACACAGCCAGTGGAAAGTGAGCGCTGGTAGATGATCGTAAGGAGAGGAGCCACCTCACTGGCCAAGGCCTTCAGCACCTGCGGGGAGATGTTTGTCTGGGCCTGCTGCTTTCGCCGGGTTCAGGTTCACCAGCAGTTTCTCAACTCCCGGTGATGTGATACCAAAGACTGGCATGGTGGGAAAGTCCTCTCGACTGCCTGGCATGCTGCATATCTCATGGACTTCTGTTGGGTTGTAATCTTTGCCTTCGCTGAATGCTGTGACGAACTGGCTGCTTCAAAGCCTCAGCCTTGTCCTTCGAGTAGGTGACGTGGCGCCCTGGACCTTAAGGGGGGGAACACCTGACTGTGATGTACGCTGGTGTTTAATGTACGTCCAAAACCGTTTTGTGCATGGTGTCCTGTCCTGCTCTTCTTCCTGAGGGGTGAAAACAGTCGGTTGACGTAATCCCAGTACCCGCGTCTCAGTTTCTGCTGCGCCTCTCTTCTCAGTCGCCTGACTTCTGTCTTCAGCTCCTCAGTTCCATGCTTCTTCATTTTCCGGTAAGTTCTGTCCCTTTTCCGCAGGAGGCGTCTCACTTCTGAGGTGATCCATGGGTAGGAATCGGTTTTCCTGGGAGTCTTGTGGGGAATATTACTTGTGATACTGCCCTGGATGGTGGTCTTGAATTTCGTCCACAAGTCCTCTGCGGAGGTCGAGTCATTTGAAGCCATGGCATCCATCTCAATTTGGAGCTCGGCCATCTTTCTTCATTCATGCTGGGCCAGTCCACTTTGTTGTACAGGGGGTTGGGGCGTGACCGACAGTTGGTCAGGGAGACCTTCGTGTTGTACTCGACATACACAATCTCATGGTCTGAGAGGCCGGGCAGTATCTCTACACGGGGGATCAGGCCGGGGGCAGTTTGTCATGACGAGGTCAAGGGTGTTTTCTAACCTGGTGGGTTCGAGGACGACCTGCTCGAGGCCAACGTCGTGGAGCAAGTCTAGGAATTTCAGATGGAGGTCAGGATAGGAACACGATGGCTCGAGGGTCATAGAGGACCAGTCCCAGTCGGGAAGGTTCAGGTCCCCCGCTATGAGCAGCTGTGCGTCATTGGTAGCGGCAGCCTTTCCGACAGGTGACTCGTTGGTATGTTTGTTAGGATGTAGGAAACTCGAATCACATAAATGAGTTTGTTACTCCAATTAGAAACGTGCTGACGGTCAGAAAGTGAGCTCTAAACCTTCAGTGGGTGCATTACACTGGGACAGGAATCACCAATCAGTCATGGAGAGAGTCGTCTCAGATTATGCTTTCTGCCTATCAACAAAAAAAATACAAGGCAGCAATGTGACCTTTTTGCATAGCTAGCTGGCTAGCTGTGTGTGTGTGTGTGTGTGTGTGTGTGTGTGTGTGTGTGTGTGTGTGTGTGTGTGTGTGTGTGCATGTGTGTGTGTGTGTGTGTGTGTGTGTGTGTGTGTGTGTGTGTGTGTGTGTGTGTGTGTGTGTGTTAGCGCCCCCTATCTGTTTATCAGTCTGTCTGTTTCACTAACTCTCTATCTGTCTATCTGTCTCTGTCTGTCTCTGTCCCTGTCTCTCTTTCTGTGTCTGTCTGTCTGTCTGTCTGTCTGTCTGTCTCACACACTCACACACTCACTCTCTCTCTCTGTCTTTCTCTGTGTCTGTATGTGTATGTGTATGTGTATGTGTGTGACATACATTATTAAACCTCTTCACCGTTTTGTTTTCAGGTGCAAGATTCAGTCACTAATATATCTGATAGATATCAGTCACTACTATATCTGATATATATCAGTCACTGCTATATCTGATAGATATCAGTCACT
>JADBJO010004765.1:42116-44616 GCA_016801955.1 Conus betulinus | reverse complement strand
CGGCTTTGCGACCACAGCAATTATTGTCGTCAGTAGGGGACTTAGTTAGGTGGTGTCCTGCCTATGTTAGATCAGAACAGGCGCCACTGAACACCACCCAAAGTGACTCGGCAGCAGTGCAGTGTCTCCTCCGGTGGGGTTGCCTCTACGACGACTTGACACGGACGTGCTCCCTGGGATGCTGGTGCCGCGGGCTGCGGCGGGTCGGTCCGACGGGCTGTGGCTGTGGACAGGGTGTGTCGGAATGAGTGGCGTGGGTGCAATGCCTCTGAGGTAGCGCAGAGGTTGGGGACAGCCCAAAAAAAAAAAAAAAAAAAATGCACAGAGCTGGACTGAGTCACAACATATTTCATAGTCTGAGAGAGAGGAGAGAGATGTGAGAGAGAAGAGTGAGGAAAGTGGAGGTAAGAGGGGGGGGGGGGGGGGGGGGGGGCGGGGGGGGGAACGTGGAGTGGGGGAGGGGGGGGGGGGGGGGGGGGGTGTGTGTGGAAGATTGCAGGGAGGAAAGGGGAGAGGTAGTGGGTAAGGTAACTGGTTTGAACGGCCTGTAATTCAGCCAGTGAGGACTTGCAGTGACGTGTGCCATGACAGCGCGGTGCTCTTTGTCATGTTCCCGCTGACGTGACCACGTACGGTGCGAACCTTTACATGACAAAAAAACGCGAACGAGGAAATGTCACTGGTATGCATTCACTGTCAGTTCTGTAGATGACGGTCACCCCAGGTAAAACTGGATCAATCCGTGGAGAGCGTGCAGCCGCCGCCGCAAAGCACGTGCTTGGGTCTCTCTGCGTGTTCTGTGTTGCGAGTGCGTCTTCCTTTCCGAAGATTGGCCAGTTTGACACATTTCCTCTGACGACATGTGTTTCTTTCTTCCTGCTTCACGAACCAGAACAAGCAATCGTCCTCCGAGTGCGGATCGCAGGAATATTCCAAAACAATATCATCAAATTCACACAGCAGCACACCCTTATTGTCCGTTCGATGAAGCACAACCTTCCGGAACTCTTTATTTCTATGCGGATCACGCAACCGTCTCTGCACCTTGCCGATCAGTCAGAGTAGCAACATAATCCTTCACTACTCCAGTGTCAAAACCGGCAACTATTTTGTCGATGGATTGTTCAACACTTATGTCGACGTCCGGCTGCTGGATTTCTGAATCGCAGATGTTGCACTCCGACTGATGGGAACACAAAAGACAGATGAGAATCCGGAATATGCGGCGTGTCATCATCATCGCAGGTAGACACATGTTTTCTTCTGCAATGTCCTGTGTACTTTGCTGTGTACTGCGTTCGTTTGACTCGATGTTAAGCAGTTCATTTTCATTACTGGTGTTTCTGAGACTAGCACCAACCTGTTCACGTCTGTTTGTTGTTTGGCTCTCTCTTGATCTCGACGCACCTGGCTGGGGGGGTTTCTTCCTATTATACTGAACTTGCGTTGCCCGGTTCAGCACAGGATCCGCCATTGTTGTTGTTGACACTGGGTTGACTGGTTTCAGTCGCAAACCGACCACCGTGTTGCCGCCTTCACCCACACACACACACACACACACACACACACACACCACACACACACACACACACAGAGTTCATTTCGCACTCTCAAGAAAACCTGTAATGAGGTTCGTTTTTTCTTTCTTCTCTTTTTTTGACACTAAAAAACTTCATTGCCCTCTTTCGCTGTTGTCGTGCCACTGTAAGTGTGTTTTGGCTTCGCCACACTGAACATAAAAGGAAATAAATAAATACACCATGTTAGAGAAAGATGGAGAGAGAGACACTGAGATAATAAGACCGATAACGACTGAGGTAGAAATGTAAAAAGGGCAATAACTTGTTTGTGCCGCCAGTGTCACCTGAGATGTTGCCGGCGACTGGGGATGAAAGAGTTAATTGGAATGACAGATGAATGGCTCTGAAAACTCATTTCCGCCTTTACTTTCTTTTTTCTTTTGTTGTTATTTTAATTCATGATTTTATGTATTCGTGTGTTTGCTTACATTCTTCCTTTCATTCTCTGTTTTTAATATTCATCGTTCATTCGTCTGGTTGGTATATCCTCATTCTTCCTCCTCCTATTCTCTCTCTCTCTGTCTCTGTCTGTCTGTCTGATTGTCTATATGTCTGTCTATCTGCCTGCCTGTCTGGCTGTCTGTCTCTCACTCTGATTGTCTGTCTATAAGACCTAGAAAGAGAGGGGTTAGTTACCGCCAAGGACATTGACAAACAAAGCACAGGACAAGACACGATGCATTTCGACCTCTTGGGTCTTCTTCAGGTAAAAGAAGAAAAAAAAAAAAAAACAGAACCACATTTAACATTTAGGACAGTACAACAAAGAACGAAGAGAGACTTATCTGTTGTCCATGTGGTAGGTAGAATGGCCGCCAGACAGAAACGACAGAGGGGATTATGGGAGAGGAAGTCTTTCTTCGTTCTTTGTTTGTACTATTCTAAATGTTAAATGTGATCTGTTTTTTTTTTTTTTTTTT
>JADBJO010004765.1:25000-31744 GCA_016801955.1 Conus betulinus | reverse complement strand
TCTCTCTCGCTCTCGGTGTTGTGTGTGTGTGTGTGAGAGAGAGGCGGGTCACTGTGTGTGGTGTGTGGGTGTGTGAGTGGGGGGTTGTGTGTGTGTGTGTGAAACTATTTTGGTCACCAATACGTAAGCCAACATCCGCGAAAGCCCTGTCCGCTTCGTCATGACCACAGCACTCTTTCTGTTAGGACCAGCACACAGCACAATGATGTCCATTGTCAGACATGTCCGCCTTGTCGCAGAGTAAGCATAGGATTCCCAGAAAAAGAATACAATGGCCCGGACCATTTCCCTGCACGCACGAACGAAAAATGATGATGAGAAGAGGCTGCTGTTATTTATTTTGTTGTTGCTGTAACAGTTATTGTTTGTTTGTTTGTGTGTTTTAAATTTATCATAAAGAAAAACCTCCAGATGGAGGCAGCTCAGATCTACAAGACTGGAAAGTATGCTGATCTGGCAAAACAGCCTGAGGAGAGAAGGCTATCAGGTCAAAGTCCTCACTGCAGAAATTGGAGCTCGGGGGTTTGTGGGAACGTCTGCATACAGCCTCATGAAACAGCTCTCAGTTGCAGAGAGGGGAAAAAACCAAAGCCCTGAAAAGCAATGGCAGAAGCGGCAGAGAGGTGTTCAAGTTGGATCTGGTCAAGGATTCCTACAAATATCAGGTGTCCCTGTGGCTCAGTGGTTAGTGCGCGAGTCATTAAGTGGAAATGAGCATGTCCAGAAGGGCATGGGTTCGAATCCCAGTCATGGCTCATCCCAAGATGGGAAAAAAAAAGGGGCAGCAGAGGAACATCCGGAGTCATGAACCGGGTGTGGGGCCCACCCCCCTACAGTGTCAGGAGATAAGGGCCGAAACACTTGCTTGAAGGGGGCTTCTCTTCTGAGGACTCTCTGCTGCCACGCTCTCCACGAGTTTCTTTCTACTCATAGCTCAGTATTAGAATAGCTCAGTTGGTGGAGCGCCGAACACGTAATCTTGGTGATCCTGGGGTTGCGGTTTCGAATCTCCGCCGGGGAGTTTCGGTACAGGGGGATATTTCCCTCGGAGTTTTCATTGGTTCTGACTCAATTTCCCATACAGTCTTTTGAATGAGACAATAAACCGAGATATTCCGTGTGTGAACGCACGCATAATATCTTGCACACACGTAAAATCCCATCACCAACTTTCGGAAGAGTAGGCCAGTTTGGCCGTTGGTATAGATGACACGTTACACATAGCATGCACCCTGCATAAGAAATACATGTACAATGTACATGTAGGAAGAATGAAGGAAGTAAGGAAATTGAGGGGAACGATATTGAACGATACTGACTGGATGACACGGGAAACGACTGAATGAAGCGCCAGCTGGTAGCTCTTCAGTCGGCACTACCCAGGTAGACAGCCCGTTGTGTAAACAAGTATTGATTGTAAAGCGCTTAGAGCTTGGTCTCTAGCCGAGAATAGACGCTATATAAGTATTCATTGTTAATATTATTATTATTATTATGTTATTATTATTATTGTTATTATTATTATTATCATCATTACCATCATCATCATTATTATCATTAATATCATCATTATTGTTGTTATTATCATTATTATTATTATTATGTTTGCATGTTCAGGTCTGACATTGTAATCACTTGCATTCTGTTCAATCTGGCGGTGATCTGCCTCAACGTTGTCTTCACTTGCATGTAAAGGAATTGTTCAGTGTGGTGGTGATCTGCCTCAACATTGCAATCACTTGCATGAAAAGGAAATTGTTCAGTGTGGTGATCTGCCTCAACATTGCAATCACTTGCATGAAAAAGGAAATTGTTCAGTGTGGTGATCTGCCTCAACATTGCAATCACTTGCATGTAAAGGAAATTGTTCAGTGTGGTGGTGATCTGCCTCAACATTGCAATCACTTGCATGAAAAGGAAATTGTTCAGTGTGGTGATCTGCCTCAACATTGCAATCACTTGCATGTAAAGGAAATTGTTCAGTGTGGTGGTGATCTGCCTCAACATTGCAATCACTTGCATGAAAAGGAAATTGTTCAGTGTGGTGATCTGCCTCAACATTGCAATACTTGCATGTAAAGGAAATTGTTCAGTGTGGTGGTGATCTGCCTCAACATTGCAATCACTTGCATGAAAAGGAAATTGTTCAGTGTGGTGATCTGCTTCAACATTGCAATCACTTGCATGTAAAGGGAATTGTTCAGTGTGGTGATCTGCCTCAACATTGCAATCACTTGCATGAAAAGGAAATTGTTCAGTGTGGTGGTGATCTGCCTCAACATTGTCTTCACTTGCATGTAAAGGAAATTGTTCAGTGTGGTGGTGATCTGCCTCAACATTGCAATCACTTGCATGTAAAGGAAATTGTTCAGTGTGGCGGTGATCTGCCTCAACATTGTCAATCACTTGCATGTAAAGGAAATTGTTCAGTGTGGGTGGTGATCTGCCTCAAAAGGATTGTTCAGTTGCATGTAAAGGAAATTGTAAAGGAGTGTTCAGTGTGGTGATGATCTGCCTCAACATTGTCTTCACTTGCATGTAAAAGAAATTGTTCAGTCTGGTGGTGATCTGCCTCAACGTTGTTGAGTTATCTCGCTGACGAACACTCACACGCAGATAGACTTGTACATACACATGTATACTTATGCACACATGCACACACATGCACACACACGCGCGCGCGGTTGTGCGCTAGCACATGCCAAAGTCGTTTATAACTACGGAAATTATGATATGGAAAGACGTAAGACTTTAGAAAACAACAACAATAACAACACACACACGCACAGAGAGAGAGAGAGAGAGAGAGAGAGGAGAGAGAGAGAGAGAGAGAGAGAGAGGGGAGGGGGGGGGGGGAGAGTGAGAGAGAGAGAGAGAACGACGACGAACGAACGAAATTTTATTTATTCAGGGATATGAGATAAGCATACAAGCGTGCTTTTTTACACTCAGCCCTGAGGCTAAACAAAAATTCACAACAATAGTACAGAAAGTAAATTGTCTATATATGTAACAAGTATAGCAAAGAAGAAGAAGAAGAAGAAAATACACAATATAGTGTACGCCAACTATTTACACGACTGACAAAGGCCACAGGAGGTAATTCGGTGATCAATTAAAGAAAAAAATAAAGACAGAGCATATGCTAGTTTAACCGTGAATTATTAAAATAATCATGGATCCAATGATAATGGAAAATAGTACATGCATACGAAATAATAAGTAAAAAGATAAAATATGCAGGGTTCAATTTCTGAATAAACAGTTGCAGACATTTATACTTGTGATATTAGCCCAGTTATTGCAGAGATGTTCCAGACTCAAGTAGGCTGGAAGTTTTATGCCCTCAACTTAGAGGACAGCGATGTAGACACCCTTGCTAATAACATCAAAGAGGTGCTAACTACAACAGCTGAAGAAGTTGTGGGAAAGAAGCAGAAGAATATCCAGCCTTGGGTTACAAACGAGGTCTTAGATCTATGTGACAAGAGGTGGGAATTAAGAGGAAAGAAACACTCCAGCGACGAAGCCAGGATGCAGTACCAACAGGTGAACAGAGAAGTCAGGAAGAAGATGAAGACAGCTGAGGAAAATTGGATAGAGGAGCAGTGCGAAGCAATCGAGAAAGGCATGGAAGCAGGGAACAACAAAGAAGCCTACAACACACTCAAGACCCTCAATAAGACTAACCAGACAAGATCAGCGGTCATCGAAGATAAGAATGGCAAGCTACTGACAGAGAATGAAGAAGTCCTGAAGAGGTGGACAGAATACTGTGAGGGCCTCTACAATTACCAGCTCAACCCGGACACATCCATTTTGCAGGACAACCAACGACCCGCAGACAGTGAGAACGGTCTCCAAGTACTGAAGGAGGAGGTTGAGGCCGCGATACAGAGTCCGAAGCCAGGGAAATCCCCAGGAGTAGACAATGTCCCAGCTGAGCTGGTGAAATACGGAGGGAAAGAGACCACAGAGGCACTAACAATGCTTTGTCAGAAGATCTGGACACAGAAAAGAAGTGGCCAACAGAGTGGGACCAGTCATTGGTGATTCCCTTACCCAGAAAGGCAACCTGAAACAATGCCAAAATTACAGGACTATAAGTCTGATCAGCCACCCCAGCAAAGTCATGCTTGGCATCATCCTCAACCGACTGAAATCCAAGGCTGAGGAACTGCTATCAGAAGAACAAGCAGGTTTTAGAAGAGGGCGGAGCACTGTGGAACAAATTTTCAACTGCCGAGTCCTGATTGAAAAGCATCTACAACACTAAAAGGACCTCTTCCACAACTTCATTGACTTTAAGAAGGCATTCGACCGGGTGTGGCACAACGGCCTATGGCAGGTTCTCAGAGACTTCAACATTGATGAGAGGCTCGTCCAAGTCATCCAGGCCCTCTACGAACACTCAGCAGCACAGTACTTCTCAATAGCCCAGCAGGGCCAGTTCTTCCCGACCACAGTCGGAGTCAGGCAAGGGTGCCTACTATCTCCAGTCCTTTTCAACATCTTTCTGGAGAGAATCATGCAAGAGACCCTCGAAGAACACCACACCTCCATCAGCATTGGCGGCAGGCCGTCTGCAACCTTCGTTTCGCAGACGATATCGACCTCATGGGGGGCAGCAACACCGAGCTCCAGGATCTCACAAACAGACTTGTCACAAGAGCAAGTGCCTACGGCATGGAGGTCAGCACAGAGAAGTCAAAGGTCATGGTCAAACAGACAGCACGACTAACAGCAGTGCCAACATAACCATGAATGGTGAGCCCCTGGAAGAAGTGACCAGCTTCAGGTACTTGGGAGCAACCCCTGTCCAAAGATGGCACCTGCACAGCAGAAATCCGAATCAGGATCAACTCCGCATCAGCAGCGATGGCCAGACTGAACAGAGTGTGGAAGAGCAACATCAAATTCCACACAAAATTCCGGCTCTACAAGTCACTAGTGGTCTCGATCCTCTTATATGGTTGCGAGACATGGACACTGATGGCCGAAACAGAAAGAAGAATCCAGGCGTTTGAGACCAGGTGCCTGAGGAAACTACTCCGCATCTCATACAAAGAACACAAGACCAATGATTATGTGCGGAACTGGTCACTAACCTAGTTGGGCCCCACGAACCACTTCTGGCAACCGTCAAAACGACGGAAGATGGCATGGTTTGGCCACATCATTCGTCACAACACCCTCTCCAAAACCATCCTTCAAGGTACCGTTGAAGGAGGGCGCAGACGAGGACGGCAGAGAAAGAGCTGGTCCGACAATATAAAGAGATTGATTCTTGGTTTCGGTATGAATATATTATCATTAGTATATCTTGATTGATTGACTGGAAATCTTGCAGTTACATTTTAGGGTGCTAATTGGTTCATAATTCTGAACATCATTATTGCTTTATTATATTCAAATTTATAAGAAAGGGGCAATATATCTAATTCGAGGTAATCTTGAGTATTTAATGTTGATGTTTTTTGAAGTACTGTTTTGATAGTCCCCTTATGGGCCCTGTGCAACGGTTTTAACGTGATTGCACTGCAAGAATCATAAAGAGTAGAAGAATAGTCAATGTAGGACTGGATATATGCATGATAGAAATGTTTACAATAGTTTATATCTAGGAATTTTTTTTAATTTCGAAAGCTGAAAAATTTTCTGAGAAACTCGTTTGCTTAAGTTGGAAACATGTGGCGACCAGGAAAGATTATTGTCAATAGTGATTCCTAACACTTTATGAGTGCTAACTTCTTCTAGCTTGTTGTTATTAATAAATAAAGGGGGCATTGGAGTACTTAAATTTTGTCTTTTTTGACGAGAAGTAATAAGCATGTACTTTGTTTTCTGATCATTTAAGGACATGTGATTCAATTCTGTCCAGTTAATTAGTCGAGTTACATTTTCTTGCAGGTTATCTGATAAATGTTTCAAATCAGTATGTTTTGAATTAATGAAGTGTCATCTGCAAAAAGTTGAGATGAGTCTTTTATATGCAGAGGAAGATCGTTTATATCGACAAAAAAAAAAGAAGGGGACCAAGTACTGACCCTTGTGGTACACCAACTTTTAGGGGTAAACAACTGGACTGAGTGTTGTTAATGAGAAACTGATTGTTGTGATTAGTGAGGAAAGACTTAATGAGAGAAAGAACAGGGTCAGCGATTTTGTAAAGAGCCAGTTTACGTAATAACAGATGATGATTTATGACATCAAAGGCTTTACAGAAATCAACAAAGAGGACTCCAGTGAATTCTAAATTATTGATAGCCGCTAGCCATTGATCAACTAAGTTTATTAGTGCAGTATGACAAGAGTGATTCGATCGAAATCCAGATTGGCTGGGATGGATTAGATTATATTTAAAGAAATGGGAATACAAATGTTTATGGATGTGTTTTCGAGAGGTTTAGATAGAAGGGAAATGATATAAATTGGTCTGTAGTTTGAGGGGTCTATTTTATTTCCAGATTTAAAAAGAGGTGTGACTTTAGCTTTCTTAAGAAATATTAGGAAAATAACATTTATTTAAACACAATTGTATAAATACGTAAGTGAATCAGAAATAATTGGGGCACTTAGTTTTAAAATGATACCATCTAAGTTATCAAGACCTCTAGTTCCATTTTGCTTCATATGTATAAGAGAAAAATAAACATCATATAGAGATATATGGAGGAATGATTAATTCCGTTTCTATTGATTTAGAGTTACAGAAGTCAGAGAGAAGTTTCAAATCATTATTGT
>JADBJO010004765.1:17500-20000 GCA_016801955.1 Conus betulinus | reverse complement strand
CATTTTTAATATTTTTTTTTAATTCTCTCGTTTGTTTGGTTGTTTTTTTTTTTCTCAAGACTGCTAGATGAATTTTGTGTTGTGTAGATCCTGTTATTCAATGTTATTTATGATTCTTCTCCTTTCTCTCTTTTTTGGGATTGGGTATTTTAAATAGTGGGCTAGGTTGGGACTTGGTGGTTTTCCTGGGCACTCAGGAGGGATATTCTATTTTTTTTTTTGTTCACTAGGACAGTTAGTTCTGGATAAAGCTATCTTCTTCTTTGTCCCCTCTTACCTCCTATGCTCTCAGTCTATACTCGTTCTTCTGACTTAGGGCCCTTCCTCACCAGGTCGTGTGAATGAGTGTGTGTATATTTGTGAAGTAAAGGTGTGTCTTGTCACCCTTGCCTCGTGTCCTTTGGTGGTGTGGCGTTGGGGTGTTTGCTTTGCCGCACCGCACACTACAGAACCGCAGTCAGGATAATTCCCCCACACACTCACACACACACACACGCGCGCGCGCGCGCGCGCGCGTACACACACACACACACACACACCACACACACACCACACACACACACACCACACACACACACACACACAACACACACACACACAGCTCTCTCGCAAACACAACACCACACACACACCACACACACACACACACACACACACACACACACACACACTTGTTCCCCCACAGTTCATCAATCATAGAACGTGATCTGAGTGGCTTCATAGGTGATGTGTCAACAGAGAGAGAGAGAGAGAGAGAGAGAGAGAGGAGAGAGAGAGAGAGAGAGAGAGACAGACAGAGAGACAGACAGAGACAGAGACAGAGAGAGAGACAGAGACAGACAGAGAGGAGAGGGGGAAGAGAGAGATTAAGAGAGCAGAGACAGAGAAGTGAGAGGAGGGGAGAGAGATTAAAATGCAGAGACAGAAAGACAGAGAGAGAGAGAAAGAGAGAGAGAGAGAGAGAGACAGAGAGAGACAAAGGAGTGAGAGAGAGATGGAGATATAGAGATAGAGAAAGCGAGAGAGGGAAGAGAGAGCGCGGGAGAGGGAGAGGAGAGAGGAGATGCAGAGACAGAAAGATAGAAAACAGAGAGAGAGAGAGATAGACAGACAGACATATAAACACGACGTACGGAGGGGACGGGCAGACAGACACAGAAAGAGACATACACACATACACATACAGGACGGACGGACAGAGAGAGAGACACACACACACACAGAGACAGACAGACAGGACAGACAGAGGTTCACTAAAGCGCCAACACAGATCCGTCTATAAATGTTTTATAGGTGTGTTATAGGTGTTTTACGGACGAGCAAGTAATGTTCTTTTTTTATGGAGGAAAACGGGATAATGAAGTATCGTAATCCGAATGTCGTAGAGGTAGAGAAGGGCATTACCTCACTGAGCTCCTCATTACCCCGGGGTAATGGCTCCCTTCCCTCCTCTGCCCCACCTCCCATACCCCCTCCCCTCCCCCACCACCCATTTGCTTTTTATCCTCATATGATGAACGTGCGCCACTTAGGACGAAGCACAGAGGCTAATAGGACCGATTTGCATAACGAGAATGCCTCGGTCTTCATCTACCAATCAGCTACTATTTTTAGTAACTGGGAACGAAAATAGCGGGCTGAGCAAATTTTCGGAACGGTGTTCTCTGACAAGAATAATGTCTGAACAGTGTTTAAAAAAGATGTCCTTTGACAGAAATATTGACTGAACAGTATACCTTTGAAGTCCTCCGACAAAAATAATGGCTGACCATCATTCAAAAAAGTCCTCTGACAAAAATAATGGCCTCAGAACATTCCACAAATTCCCAGTGGCTTCCAGACGTTTCCAGAAATGGTTTCAAGAATATTTCATAAACTTGGATTTACTATGCGAGGTCGTGGTTTTCGAAGGTTCTAGGATGTTCCATATTGTTCGACCGGCAATTGCATGTCGTTGTTCTTGGAATTTCGATTTCATAACCAGACTTGGGTTGCATGCAAGAGTGATTCACAAATTTTGATTTGAGTTGAAGGGCATGCAGCGGTCATGTGTAGACTGAATTTATAACTAATCTGCTAGACACAAGACCTTAAACTTTGTACACAAGTCGACCTTTTCTCTGTTTTGACGTGGGTCAGCAAAAGAGTAGAACTAACTCTTGTCATTCACCTTAATCAGCGCATGTCCACAGAAGTGCCTTCGAGAACAGCAGTTTGATTTTTCTTCGTAAAAACGTTCCAAGAATGATTGGTATAACACATTTTGTGTTGAGAATACATTTGTACCTCTAAGCAGGCCAAGGACGCGAGCGCTGGTCTTGACTGCCAGTGTCTTAGGCTAGCGTCTGTTTCCCAAGTGCTGGTCACTTGGTTGAGTCGACTTGTAATCACAGACACTTTGCCCTCTGGGGCCAGTGACCGACAACAGCACGTGTGTCTAGGATTACGGGGACAATTAGTGACTCGTAATTACCACTTCACACCCTTCCCGTCTTCCAAA
>JADBJO010004765.1:7500-12500 GCA_016801955.1 Conus betulinus | reverse complement strand
GAGGAAGTCAGACTTTCAGTTCACACAAAACCTAGTTGTCATAGGTTGACAAAAGATTTATCTTGGACTGAACATATAACATTCTTAGCAAAACGCTTTTCAAAAAAATATTTCAGTTGTCTCGGATAAAAAAAAAAAATTTCCGATGGCCACTCTCGAAAACTTTTTTTTTTCTGTGCACAATATTTTGTCATTAATTGATTATCATCAACCCTTTGGGGACAACTGTAGTGAACCTAATTTAAAATTCATTCATCGTCTGTACAAAACGAGCATGAAATTAGTATTGTTAAAATCGAGCTCCCTAACTGATGAAGATTACAAACAACTCAAAATAACCTTCCCAAACAGACTCTTTTTAAAAAAAAAAAAAAAAAAAAAGCTTTGTTGCCATAACGTTATTAAGGAACAGCTCCCCGAAAATTACAAAAACTTTAGAGTTAATTGCCATAGACACAATCATTTATTATCCATTCCCTAGACCACGCAACAATTTATCAAATCCAGTTTTGTATATTCAGGTGGAAATCTGTGGAATAATCTCACAAAAAACCCTTAAAAATACAAACAACCACCACACACACACACACACACCACACACCCACACACAACACACACACACACACACAAACACACATTAAGAAAAAATTGAAAGATTATCTCATGAATCCTTACCACATATGATACTGAAAAAATGTCCATCCTGTGCAGAAAAGAAATACTTTGTTAAAGATATGCACTTAATGACTGCAACCACAAGGGCGGCAATAACATTAATACCTTTTACGTCAATGGAAGTGAGTGGGTAAGGTGAGGAGATGGGAGGGGGTAAGACGGTATGTTACTTTTCTTTTGATGCAGGCATTGTAACACATTTGATTTTTTTTTTTTCTTTCTTTCTTTTTTCATAGATGGTTTTGATGTAAAAAAAAAAAAAATGAAATAAAAAAAAGCAGATAAGCTGCTTATTCAATGTTTCCATCTTTAATAAATTTTGACTTTGACTTTGACTTTGACTTTCACACACACACACATATACACACGCGCGCGCGCGCGCGCGCGCGCCCGCGCAAGCAGCACGCACACGCACGCACGCACGCACGGCGGCGCCCGCGCACGCACGCACACCACGCACACACACACACACACACACGCGCGCGCACGCACGCAAACACGCACGAACGCACACGCAACCCGCTCGCGCGCACCGCGCGCGCGCACGCGCACACAGACACACACCGCGCGCGCGCGCGCCTCTGGTCAAACCCAAAAATTTCAGACGCCGCACTGTCCGCCAAAAGGCCTATACCCCCCAAAACAACCTTCTAATGACAGGGGCCCCTTTCTGTCCCCATATAACCTCACACATCCTGTCGCCCACGTCACGTCATCTCCCATCGCGCACCTCCCACTGCCACTGCAGCACCGACAGACAGCGAGCAGCGAAGGAAGGGGGGAAAAACACAAACCCAAACATACAACTCATCTGACTGAATCCTCCAGCAAGCAGACTCGAATTCCTGCAGTGAGAAGCTGACTCGAACTTGTACCTAACACCGATCGTGTGTGGAACCACCGCTCAAACCATCAAACTTGACGACGATGGCGATCTGGAACGGTTGTCTTCTCATGCCAGCGGCGGTGCCGATGCTGTTGCTGATGGTGATGCTGGGCTGGGTTCCAGAGCTGTGCAGGGGGAGATGAGATTTTCGCTGGGAAGCTGTGGCGGGGATGGTGGTGAGTGAGAGGGGTTGTATTGATTGTGTAGCATCACCACACCGCTGGTTCCATTTTGGTGGGGGGAGAGGCAGGGAGAGGGATGGAGGATTCTCTTTGAGAGGCGTTGGGGGGGGGGGGGGGGATCTGCTTTTTTTTTTCGGGGGGGTGGGGGTGTGGGGGGTGCTTGTGGCGGGAATAAGACTTTTGGGTTGGCTGGTTTAAGGTGGTGGGTCTATTGGCTGGTTGATTGTTGTGAGGTTCGTTGATTTTTTAAGTAAAGGTGGGCTGCTGGTTGGTTTGGGGGTGGATAGGTGGGGGTTGTTTCCTCTCTCTCTCTCTCTCTCTCTCTCTCTCTCTCTCTTCTCTCCTCTTTCTCTCACTCTCTCTTCCTCTCTCTCTCTCATCCCTCTTTCCCTCTCTCTCTCTCGCTCTCTCTCTCTCTCTCCGTCTCTCTCTCTCTCTCTCCTCTCTCTCTCTCTCTCTCTCGTGTCGACTAGTGATTGCGCTTTCTTTCCTTGTTTTTGTGTTTGTTGACTTGCGTGTTTTCTTTCTGTGTGCATTCCGATATTTGTTGTCTTATTTGTCCCCAGGAATGGGTGGACAAAACCATGTCTGATTTGCTTATCTCTATAGCCTGGTAAAAAGAAAATTTTCGTTCTCTCTCTCTCCCCTCTCTCTCTCTCTCTCTCTCTCTCTCTCTCTCTCTCCTCTCTCGGGGGCTCTCTCCTCTCTCTCTCTCTCTCTTATTGTATATTTACACACACACCAAAAGGAAGCTTTTTCTCCCAGACCATCTTTTTGTCCTATTCCACCCCTGGGAACTTAAAAAAGCCATTTTGATATTGATCACACCAACATCAAAAAGAGATGAAAATATCAATATGCTAACAAGTTATACTAAGTGTCATATTGACCAGAATACACTAACCAATTAAAAATATACACAGATGGTTCATGCATTGGTAAGCAAACAGGTTGTGCATTCTTAATCCCAGACTTGAGGGTGGAGAAATATTTTTACATTGGATGTAACAAAACAATATTTCAAGCTCTGTTTTGTGTAGATTCAAAATCAGTCCTTCAGGCACTAAAAGATTTTCACTTGCATACTAGGCCTGAAATGATTATTGAGGTAAGCTGTTTGATCCACATGCTTATTGAAGAGGGCACCCAGTTATCCTTTTGTTGGATTCCTTCACACACTTCCTTTTATTATAACGATAAAGTAGATAGGGCAGCTAAATGTGGAGCAAAACATATCTCTGGTTCTGAATATCTTAAACTAGCCTTATCGGTACATGAGCAGTGCATCTAGTTAAAACACATATTTCGAAAATTTTCAAAGATAGAATGATAGAACATGACAATCAAAATCAGTTTTGATACTTTTGATATTAAAATCATTCAACATAACTTTAGTTTTAAATAAAAATATACTTTCGTTGATGATAGGTGGAAACTTGATGCTTTTAAAACAAAATATGTTAAAAACATAGTGTGTTTATGTAAAAAGAAAATAACACGTGAACATATTGTTACATGTCAAGACCTGAAAAAAATAATTCCAGTGTTGAGACAAAATAGTGCACAGGACATCTTTGAGTCACCAGCTCTAACATATGAGTTTTTTTGTATGCTTAGAGCGCACTCTCCATTGGGGAAGTATTTATAGGTTCCCTTTTTCGTTGTATGTGGGGCGGGCATAAGTGTTGGGAGGGAAGATGGAATAATGTACAAAGCTTAAAAGTGATAAGGACGGAGAAAGGTTACGGTTCTGTGCCTTGATGGTTGTTAAATTGATTAGTTTTTTTTTTAAAAAAAATTCCTTTGAAACTTTTTTTTTTTTTTTTTTTAAATTTAAGTGCTTTGTAATTACCATTATTATTCATATAAGCACTCATATAAGCACACACATATGCACACACACACACATACCCAACACAATCGCATATGTATACACACACGCGCACACGCACATGCACACATACGTGTGCGTGCACAAGCATAAGCACAAACGTAAGAACTTGTAAATACTTTTATTCCAGTTTTGTTGCAAAATAACTCACACATTATATTCAATTCACCAGCTTTAACCTAAGACTTTTTTGTAAGTTTAGATATCAGTCCAATTGGTCAGTACAGTATCTGAATTATTTTTTTTTTTTCTTAATATAAAAGTGATGGAGGGGGGGAGGGAGGGATGGGGAGGGGATTGAGAGGGAAGGAAAGGAAGGGGGTGGGGGTGGGGTGGGGGTGTGTTCACTGATTTTGTTGTTGACTTTCAGTCATGCACTTGTCTTATTCTCTTACACTCTCGTTTTTTTTTTGTTTGTTTGTTTGTTTTTTTTTTTTTTTCGTCTCGTAATATCACGATTAGTGGAAAGACGTTAAATGAATCACACATCATACGGTTCCTGTTAGGAAATACAGTGATGCACCGTCCCCCACCTGATGAACTGAATGCAAACAATGGTATTGTCTGCTTTACTCGCGTTCAATCTGAGAACCAGGGGCAATGCCCCCTGTCCACATTGCCTGGTCCTACTATGACGGAGAGAGAGAGAGAGAGAGAGAGAGAGAGAGAGAGGAGAGAGAGAGAGAGAGAGATCCCCGCACGCCAGTAATAAACAGCATCTTCCAGTAAATGCGAATTTAAGCTGAAGGCGCGCGGTACGTGAAAGTGGAGTGAGAGACAACACGTGCCATGCCCGCGGCTGCTGTGGGAAGAATGAGTGGGCTAAGTCCCCCGCAAGGCAGTGTGCTTTGCTGTAGCTTACGGTCAGCTGTAAACTTAAAGAGTCCACAGACCTGCATTCAAACAGTAACTTTGGTTTATAGTCTCATTCGAAGGACTTTTTGGAAAAATGGACTCGGGATCTATGTTAATTCTGAGGGAAAAAAATCCTCGTTTTCCGAAACAACCCGGTGGAGATTCGAACCCGCAAACCCCCAATACAAGGTCGCCAGGATCACGAGGTCTGACGCTGTACCAACTGAGCTATCTCTCCACCCCTACTCCCTACCCCCCTCCTCTCGATCTTCTCTGTCTAAACAGAGTCCACTGAGTCTCGCTAATCCCCAACAGTGAACGACGGTAGCTTCTCATGTTTGCAGCTATTGGGAGGATTTTCCAGTCTGGAACAGGATCCTGACATTTCCTGTTCCGATCTTGGTGTTCCTGGTAGTCACAGAGGGTGAAATAGCGCGAGTGTTGTTTTGCGAAGAGAGAGGGAGAGAGAGAGAGAGAGAGGGAGAGAGACGAGAGAAGAGGAGAGTGAGAG
>JADBJO010004764.1:100000-186546 GCA_016801955.1 Conus betulinus | reverse complement strand
TGTGTGAGTGTGGTGTGTGTGTGTTGGTGTGCCGCGTGTGTGTGAATGCGTGCGTGCGTGCGCGTGCTGGCGTGCGGCGGCGTGGGGTGTGTGTTTGTGTTCGTCTTCTGAAAGGGACATTCCCTTTGTTTTTGTTCCTTGCTTCCCACCACGGCATATTACTGGACTCAAAGACAACCATCTCTTACATCCTAGCTGTTTTCAAGCTTTTCTATTTCTGTTATCGTTGAAGTTAACCTACCTGCCACGCGCGCCAGTCGTGCTGAGACGCTCCCGGCGAACGAAACACCACATTGCGGCAACATTAACCGCGGCGATTCGCGTCACAGTTACGTCAAAGTTTTCCCCATAGCATTGTCGTCAGTGGCGCGCCGTATGGCAGTGCCACACGGAACAGGAGCCCAGACAGACGGCGGTAAGGGAGATGGAGAAGAAGGGGTCTGAGGGGTGTACATGCTTGGCGTTGTAATATGCGTGAACTGACAAGCAGAAGGATGGTGTGTGTGTGTTAGAGAGAGAGAGAGAGAGAGAGAGAGAGAGAAAGAGAGATAGACTGAGGAAAGGGTGAAACATGGGTGGCGGTGGTTGTCAATGTCACGTCATAGACAGTTTAAACTGAAAGTTTGATTATACACACTATACTCTGGCTCACTATTATACACACTATACTGTGATCACTAGTATGCATACTATACTGTGGCTCGCTATCATAAATACTATACTGTGGATCACTATCATACATACTATACTGTGGCTCGCTATCATACAACAAAATCAGCCCATACTGTGCTCAATACTATACATACTGTACTGTGGCTCACTATTATACATGCTATACTGTGGCTCACTATTTTACATACCATACTGTGGCTCACTAGCGCAATAAGCGACAGCGGTTTTGCAATCCCTGCCTCGCACACAGTAAAGTCCTTACAGACAAGAAAACCGGAAGGGGACTCGTGTCTTGCGCATGCTCAGATCATTCCTCTTTTCTCAGCAGCCATTTTTTCCCTGCTAGCCTCGTGCACTCCTAGCATCTAAGTCTTTTTTTTACTTTTTCCTCGCAATCGATTGATTGCTCCTGCTGATTTTGTTGTTCTTGGATTTGCTTTCGCTTAAGGGAGAAACGTAGGTGAAGCGTTTGGGTGGCCAAGCCAGGGTTCGGAAGATACCGTCCGTCGATCCCCCTCCCACTCACAGACTGGCATTTTTCTGGCGTACCGAAGCCCTCTCTCTTCAACGCTCGCTCTCCCTTCTTTCCCTTGACTCAGCTGCGGTTCTCTTGAGAGTGACAGCAAGCCCGTGCGCAACCCCCCCACCCCACCCCCACCCCACCCTCACATTCTCATAGTGATCAACTCCGCTGCAGTTCTGTCGATCCCATACGGGGGGGGGGGGGGGGGTGGGGGGGGGGGGGGGGGGAGGGGGGTTGGTGGGGGTGTCCCCTCAACTCAGCTACGGTACTGTTGAGGCGACGGCAAGCCCATGCTCACCCCACCCCCCCCACCCCCCACCCCCAGGGGGATCACCCCTCTGGGTCCCCCTATGCCAGCTTGGGCCAGCAGGCACAGCTTCAAGCCCCTCCCCCCCCCCCCCCACTCTGTGGTAGCGCAGAACCCTCAGCCTTGGGCGCCATGGGCCTATCTCTCTGGTGGGGGACTTCCTCAGCCCCTTGCTCTGGGGTTTCGCTGGTGGCCCGGCTTTATCCCCAGCACTCCAGCAGCAAAGGCCTCTCCTTGGCCTGCTCCCTGGCCAGCCCAGTGGCAGACCCCTCCCCAGGGGCTCCAGTGGGGGTCAGTCCACCCAGGACCATCGGGTTTAACCCCCGCGCTCGTCACAACATGTGGTCGGTCATCTCCTCGGCTTGCAGTTTCTGAGCGGGCATACTCTAAGTCAGAGGATGAGGACCGGATACCCTCTTCTTTCTCTGGCTTCCTATATGCCCGGAGCCGTGTCCACCTCTCAAGATGCCCAGGTTCCCTGCCCTTCGGCAGCCAAGCTCACCTTCGGTGAACTGTGGAATACACAAAAGAAGAAGAAGAAAAAAAAAGACTGGTTCATTGCAAACAACGCATGGACATACCTCAGAAAGTACATGAACTGAAGTAAACGAGTTCTGCAAATGAACATGCTATAAAATGGACACACAAATAAACCATCCAGCATCTCCAATCAAAGACAGTTCAAGAGCCTTCCCAAACGTTGTTTCAAGTTATATTATTCTTAATGTTCCAAGCAAATTATCTGAATTAAAATTTGACTGACAAAAGGGAGTGGTGTTTTCTGGGCATCAGTACATTTCGTAATACCATATGCCTAGGAGATTCTAGAATAAAATGAAATTAATCGCCCACTACAACCCGTGCCACGTCATTGACAAATTCTACCTACCCTCTCTTCTCTCTCTCTCTCCCTCTCCTCTCTCTCTCTCTCTCCGGCACAATTTATAACCTGTGGCTTTTACAACGAAATTTTGATTAGTGGGCATTTGCACATATCCGGATGCCCGTAACTGCGCTTTCTCCCTTCCTCCTTCTCCGGCAAAAGCAATGTACTATACTTCTGTAAAATCTGTAAAAGGAACATTTAGTGCCTTCCTTTACTGGACTTTGCCATAGCAAGTAACATTAGTACAAGCTCCTTATTATGTTGTTGCTACCAAATAATTCCCTTGAACCTACGGACGTCGGACGCCTGGTGAGTCTTGGGGGGGGGGGGGGGGGGGGGGGGTGTGGGGGGGGGGGGGGGGGGGGGGGGGGGGGGGAGGGCAGGGGGGGTTGGGGAGAAGATGGGGAATGAGAACCCGGGTGGTAAGAGTGGGAATGGGGGGGGGGGGGGGTGGGGGTATTTTCAGGGACAGGAAGAGACTCGAATAGGGGTGGGGGTTGGGGGTTGGGGTGGGGTGTGTGTGCTGAAAGTGCCAAAGTTCCTTCCGGCGCAGGCTGCCGCCTTTCAGTGCCGCCGCCAGCCTCTGCGGGCCTGTCCGCGGTGCCAGACCCTCTGTCCCCTGAGGGCTTGTCTCAGCAACGGTCTTGGGACGGTGCGTCATGACGTGGCTCGTTACGTAGCCCGCTGACACTTCGCTTTCTCTCCTCTTCTCTTGTTGCCTGGAGGGTTCGTGTTCAATTATCCAGCAGCAGCAGAAGAAGAAGAGAACAAACAACAACAGCAACAACAAAACCACAGCAATCACGATAAGAACCACGACAACAACAACAACATCAAGCACAACGTCAACAACAACAACAGCAACATCATCATCATCATCATCATCATCATCATCATGATCTACACGAATCAACACACAACAACAACAAGCAACAGTAAAAGAAAGAGAAGCAGAAAAAGAGAGAGTAGAAGAGGGAAGAAGAGAAGTAGAAAATAGAAATCTTCCATGTGAAGAAAAAAAAAAAACACCGGAAACGGAGGGAGAAGAGGAGGAGATGAAGAAAAGTGTTTAAAAAAAAAAAAAAAAAAAAACGTGGAAGATCTAAAACAGTTAAAAAAAAAAAAAAAAAGTAGAAGAGTAAGAGAAGTGAGAGAGAAGGGCGGAGGGGGAAAGAGGAGAAGGGAAAGAAGCAGGAGGACGAGAAAAAAGAGGAGGAGGAGAAGGAGGACTCGTAATCCAAGGGTTGCGGGTTCGAATCTCCGCCGCCGGGCCGTTTCGGTAAAGGGGATTTTTCCCTCGGAGTTAACATTAGTTCTGACTCCATTCCCCATACAGTCCTTCGAATGAGACTATAAGCCGAGGTTCCGTTTGTGAACGCACGCGTAACATCTTGCACACATGTAAAATCCTATCACCGACTTTCGGAAGAGAAGGCCAGTTTGGCCGTTGGTATGGATGACACGTTGCACAAAGCATGCACCCTGCGTGAGAAATGGAAAGAATGAAGGAAGTAAGGAAGTTGAGTGAACGATATTGAACGATATGACTGGATGACACGGGAGACGACTGAATGAAGCGCCAGCTGGCAGCTCTTCAGTTGGCACTACCCAGGTAGGCAGGGCCGTTGTGTAAACGAGTGTGGATTGTAAAGCGCTTAGAGCTTGGTCTCTAGCCGAGAATAGGCCGCTATATAAGTATTCATTATTATTATTATTATTATTATTATTATTAGAATTATTATTATTAAAGAGGAGAACGGACTAAGAGAGAGAAAGAACAAAAAAAAAAATGATGAAAGAGAAAGAGGAGCAGACGAAAAAAGACGACGAGACAAAAGACAAAAAGCAAAGAAGAAGAAGAAGAAGAAGAAGAAGAAGAAGAAGAAGAAGAAGAAATGCGAGAAAAGAGGAGTAGTAGACGGTGCCGATGTTTATCATCATGGCGTGGAATGAGTTATGCTGGTTTGGGGTTGTGTGAATCGTTGTAGTTTTAAATCACAGTCACATTTTTTTTTTGTCTTTCAGTTTAAGCAACGGCTTACACCACCATCTGGCGATTGCTATGTCCGGACTTCTGCCCTCCTACTTGGCAAAATAAACGGTAAAAGAAAAAGAATCTATCAACAGAAAAGACAGAGACAGACAGATCGCAATTAAGGGAAGGAAAAAAAAATACCTCAAAGTCTAAATACGAATGGTAAATTGATTAGACGGTCAGTAAGCCTTGTCTATCCGTCGTGTCTATCGCCCGTCCCGTCTGTCTATGCATCCATCCATTCGTCCGTCAGTCGATTCTTCAGCCCGTCTGTCTGTAGGTCATTCTGTTGGTCAGTCAGGCAATTTCTTAGCTTGCTAGCTAGCTAAATACAGGTTTAGTTTTAATAACGGCAACAACCACAATTCTTAGAGTAGACAGGAGATACCGACCAGAAGAGGGTGGGAGGCGGATGCAGACCACAGCAAAACACTGACACCGCCAGAACGACAACTCTTTGTCAAGACAGACAGCAAAAGCGTCTCTCTCTCTCCTCTCTCTCCTCTCTCTCTCTCTCTCCCTCTCTCTCTCTCTCTCTCTCTCTCTCGCTCTCTCATCTTTTCCTGTTTGTATGTCCAGTATATCAGGTAATTAGAGAAAAGTATCTGATGAGAGTTTTTGGAAATTTAGACGGAAATACATTTGCATACAGGTCGGTGGCCTTGCAGTAAACTTTTTCAGAGTTTCAGGAGTCCTCTCTCTCTCTCTCTCTCTCTCTCTCCTCTCTCTCTCTCTCCTCTCTCTCTCTCTCTTTTCAATTTGTTTTTAATATCAAGAGCCAGTGGGACAGGAATCTGCAACATATAACTGCGCTGCGAACTCGAAATTCTACTACAGACCACAGACCAACATGATTGCTGTCGGCACGATTGCACTTCTACAGATCTACTCGGTTCTCGTCGTCGGGTCTCGTTTGGGCTGATGCAATGACCACCACTCCTGCCAGATTGACCTCTGCTACTGAGCCTCTGCTACTGCTGCTGCTATCACTGCTACTTTTTACTACTATTATTGATACTATTGCAGGCAGCTGCTAATATTACAGCTCAGACTAATGACGAGGAGGAGGAGGAGGAGGAGGAGGAGGGAGGAAGGAGGAGGGAGGAAGAGGAGGAGGAGGAGGATTCTAGCAGTCTCTTGCGTATACTTGATTACAACAGAAACTATTGGACTGAAATGATTCAACAGCAATGCAGTGTTACCTCTTGTGGGTTGCTCTTCATGACCTTATATTAGCAGTTTCTCCCCTTATGACCACAGGCACTGTGACCGCCACCGGTACTTCCTGTGTTGTGATGGTGTGTGAAGGAACTGTGTCTGTGTTTACTGATGTAACACGCTTAGAACACTGCCCAGCTATAAACACTGCCATAATGCCACTCAGAGGCCACGAAGCTGACGCTGACGCTCTCAGCACTACCGCAATGTTTGTCTCGTACGCTGGAAAGGCAGTGTTTACACTGTATGAACCGTTACGAACAGGTTATTTAGCTGCCTAAGCAAAGTAAAATAACCCACACTTTTCCAAGCAACTGTGTTCACATGATTCTGACATTCGCCACAAATGTCGACAACTTATCTCTGATGTCGTCACATTTGTTCAGTCTAGAATACTTTAAATCAGAGTTCCGTCTGATTTTAATTGGAAAGAAATATGAAGCACTGTAATATACCCGAGGAGTCTCTCACATCAACAAACGTACCCTGATACACTGAGAGGTATGCCATGTAAACCATTTCGGGGGGGGGGGGGGGGGGGGGGGGGGGGGGGGGAGGTGTTCGCTGTTAGGACGATGCTCTCCTACCGTCACCATAGACAAAAAAAGGAGGAGAGAGAAAAAGAAAGAGAGAAAAGGACCTTGGCATGAATGGGAAGTTTGTAGCTCCAAGGTGCTGTGATCCGTGTGTTTGAAATGGTGGTAGCTGGCCAACACAGTTGGGTGTCTTGTTGGCCTGCACCCCGGCTCGGGGGGGGGGGGTACTTTACCACGTGTGAGCCGAACAACGCCGTAGGAAGTAGAGCAGCTCTCTCCCAGAGAGGAGAGAGTCTGACGTGTAGCAGCAGGATCAGCGAGTGTGGGATGAAATGCCACTCAGAGGCCACGAAGATGAGACTGACACAACAGTTAGTCCGAAGGAAAAAGAGGCGAAGGAGGGAGTGAAGGGGTAGAGGCAAACGAGGGCAGTGAGAGATGTTGGGGTGGGGGGAAGTTAGGGCTGCTGGCCCGTGGGAACAGTGGCAGGCATAATTAGTTTAGAAAGGGTCTGTGTTATGGACCCAGTTGGGCTGACACATCGTAGGTGTCTTGTGAGAAGTCACAACGGCCTGTCGGGGATGATGGAAAGGGGAGGGGGGCACTGTGTTGTGTGTGTGTGTGTGTGTGTGTGTGTGTGTGTGTGTGTGTGTGTGTGTGTGTGTGTGTGTGTGTTGTTTCCTTTGTTTAAGTTTTCATTGGAAACATGCCCTCAATCTGCGGAGTATTTGAACAAAGTTACGTCGTCTCGCACTACTTATGTGCTAAGGTCGATTACATTGGCCAGTTACAGGTATTTATTTTAGTTTTGTATATACACATTGTTATTTTTTTCCTTGTAACTGAGACGTTCATAAGACCCAGATCCCATGTCAGCACATGTAAATAATATCATTGGACAGTCCCAGGACCAGCTGCGATTTCCCGGCTACTTGAGAGAAAACTCGCGAAAAAAAAGGAAAAGAGAAATCTTCAAAACGCATGTCTAACTGACCAAATTAAGATAAAGAGTAATAATCAAATGATACTGAAGACCTGACAATTGAAATGACATTAAAGACCTAATGATTAAAATGCCGTTAAAAGCTTGACAATTGAAATTACATTAAAGAGCTAACGAATGAAATGACATTGAAGCCCTATCAATTAAAGTGACGCACGCTAAGGACCTGGCATTAAGATTAGACTTAAGACCTGACAATTTTAATGATGGCTTAAGACCTGTGAATTAAATGTCAGTAACGACCTAACAATTGAAGTGACACTAAAGATCTGGCAATGGAAATGACATTAAAAGATTTGACAATGAAAATAACATTAAAAGTACTCATTTACAATGAAACCGAAGACCGGATAAATTAAAATGACATTAAACACCGAAGAATTTAAGATGCCAATATAGACCTGACAAATAAATGACAATGAAGACCCAACAATGAATATGACACCATGAACCTGACTTGAGAATAGCACTAACGATCTGACAATTAAAATGACACTCACGACCTGACAGTTAAAAACGACACTAACGACCTGTTAATTAAATTGACTCTAACGATCTGACAGTTAAACTGACACTAACGACCTGACAGTTAAAATGACATTTTGACGTACCTTCAAACGTCAATTTTAAGAATTCCCGAATTGTGCGTTGGGCATTGTCTCTGCAGGAATTCTCGTTCGAAGTGGACCAGTTCCAGGATCACCGAACATTTTCGCTGATCTTCTTTCACGTTCTTTTGAGAACCAGTCTGTTCCTTAGACGTTGGTTTGTGTACATCCCAGTTTTGATGTCCTTTTAATGTATTTTTCTGGAATTTTGTGGCCTGTAGTTGTTTACATCCTCTTAGTAAAAACAATTCGGACTTTTTTTTTTTTTTTTTTTTTTTTTTTTTTTTTTTTAGGAGGAGAGGAGTATTGTGACGGACCGTTTTCACGTCCAGTCACACAAATTTTTATGCAACCGGGCTAACCGGAGGTAGTCGTCCGGAAGCCGGTTGAAAAGTTTACCTGACTGCTACTCACCTGCGCGCCGTTAAAGCCGGGTGAGCTGAACCGTTAGGCAGTCTCTGCAGTGATTCCGGCAACACAACTTTTCAGAAGGCCGAAGAGGGACTCAGCTATGTTTCGGTGGCAGTCAGGTATTGTTATCATTCAATATTTATTTGTTAGCAAACCGAAACCGTATTCCCGTTTAGGAGCGACTGAAACTTCCTCAGCGCACTTGTGAAGGATTTGTATTTTTGTTGTGTTCTGTTTATCCTATGGATAACAAAAACGAATGCTGTCGGAAAACATGAATAGAAGAAGTGAGTGTTAAGGGAAGTAGTTTTCAGGGGGGAAAAAACGATTTTGTTTATTCTGTGACTTAATTAGTTATGAACTTCATGATGAAAAAAAAGTGTGATTGTGTTTTGTGAGAAGAGGGAGAGTTTTTGATGCTATGGATAATAAGCTCCCCCAGAGTGAGCGACAGAGACTTGATATATGTATGTTTTTAATTCTGATGTGGATGAGTACTTTCACTCTTGATATGAATAGTGAATAGTTTATGTGTTGGTAAATAAGAGTGTGTGGAAATCTTTCCTTACGTATATTGAAGTAGTTAATCTTTTGGAAAAAAAAATACCTTTTAAAATCTGGTGATTATATGAATTGAAAGGAACATTCTTGTCGAAGAAATGAATATTTGTGACATGACGAAAGACATTCATAGTTTGATGAGTAATCATTAACTGCGTGTAATGAATTGTATTCATGGTTTATTGAAGAGGGTCTAGGTGGGAATCCTTTCCCCAATTTGGAAAACTAGATTCTGAAAGGTTTATATTGAAATCCTTTCCTGTGTAGTGTTATGATTCCCGGAAAAGGGAATGTTGTAGTGTTATGATTCCGGAAAAAGGGAATGTTTGTAGTGTTATAATTCCGGAAAAGGGAATGCTGTAGTGTTGAAGAAAGAATATGCTGATGTTTGTCCCCAAGTTCATTTGGAATGCAATGTGGCTAATGAATATGAACGTAGTCGTGATTGTAATGAATAGTAGCCATGATAATCAAGGTAGTTAATCAGTTTCCCCCCAGGTAGAAGTGTTCCCTGAACTGAGGGGGACTGGCTGCCACGCCTGAGGGTCAGGGTTCGTATCTGTGTCTCCCCCCCCCCCCCCCCCCCCCCCCCCCCCTCTTGTTCTCCGCCGTGTGACGGTGTGGAGAGGTCGGCATGAGTGCCGACAATCTACCCTAACTGCCACTGCGCCCGGGACCGACTACCCGCTGAGCCAATTGGGCTGGAGACGCCACTGCTGCCAAGCCAGAGCGCCGCTCCTGTGTTCTGAACCAGCGGCCTGTTGGCGGGCCGTCGCTGCGTTCTATGCTTCAGTGTGTTAGCCACAGCTCCTGTGTGAGACTGTCGCTTTGTCGCCGGCAGAGACGCCATGAGCGTGTTAGTGTTTTTTATTTATTTTATTATTTTTTAACCACAGCACTGTGAAGTTACGGATGTTCTGTGTCAGACTTGATGCTGTAGACGTTGGCATCTTCATCTTCGTCGTCTCGTCGTCTTCGTCCTCTTCGTCGTTTCGTCGTCGTCGTCGTCGCCGACTTCATTGTCGTTGGAACCAGCATCGGTAATAGATAGCGAATTATATATAGATGTATTTTGCGTTGTGCGCCCTGTTTGGCGTGTTTGAAGTATTGATATATTACATTCCCTTCTGGCGGCCATTCTTCACAGCACACCACATGGAAAAAGATCTCAGGTCTTAGAACCAGCTATCAAGTCTCCATGGTCATGTAATTAAAGTTTCCAAACAAGTGAAATTTTGGGGGGTCATTTTTTGATAGTAAGCTTTCTTTTTGCCTCACATTAACTACATTAAACAATTTTGTCAGTCAGGTTTGAATGTTTTGACGGTAGTCACACTGATTGGGGTGCAGACAGGCGAACTTCGTTGCGATTGTATCGGACTTTGGTGATACCAAAGCTAGATTATGGTTGTGTGGTATATGGGTCTGCACGAAAGTCTTATCTCAAAGCTCTTGATCCAATTCATCATCAAGGACTGCGGATTGCTCTGGGGAGCATTTCGCACATCTCCAAAAGAGAGTTTATATGTTGAATCTGTGTGAACCCCTCTGGAGCTAAGGAGATTATGTCTTTCCATGAATTATTATCTGAAACTGAGGGCTAATCCAGAAAACCCTGCCTATGATATTGTCATGGACCCGCCTTTTAGAGCCAAATATGACTTAAAGCCAAATGAGATTCCTTCACTGGGTATTCGTATTTTGCCCCACTTCGGGGCAGCTGGCATTGACCTTGATACTGTTGATGACGGTCCATTACAGACTGATGTACCTCCCTGGAAAATAGCCCAATCCAGAGATTAATTTATATTTAACTCAATTTCGAAAGGAGGTCACCTCGAGCTGCATATGAACAACTTTATCTTGAGCAATGTGAACTTTATAAAGATTTTACCAAGATTTTTACAGATGGTTCTAAAAAAGATGAGAGGGCTGCAGCTGCCATTGTGTGTGAAAACAATTTTCAGGAGCGCACCTTGTTAAGATTGCGAGATTGGTCGTCTGTTTATACTGCTGAACTGAAGGCTTTAAATCTGGCTCTCAGTGCGGTGTTCCGGTCAGATCAGAACGATTTCCTTATTTTATCGGATTCATTGTCGGCACTGTCGGCTTTATCGACAAGAGAAGTTTCACATCCAGTTTTGGCGGATATTCATGATCTTTATACTCGGCTTGTCTCTCCGGGAAAGCATATAGTTTTCTGTTGGGTCCCCAGCCACATGGGAATCTATGGTAACTCAGTGGTAGACAAAGCAGCCAAACAAGCTCTCGGTGCAAGTCTTTCCAGGAGGCCTGTGCAGTTTGTTCCTCAGTCAGATCTTCGTCATAAATCTAGTTTGTATTGTCAGTGGATCTTATTTTTTTCTTTTTTGAAAGAGGTAAACTTATTCTATAAGTTATAGTGCTTTAATAATGTATATAGGTGTTGCTGGAGTTGAACAGATAATTGTGCTTTTGTCGTTATAAATTCTAAGCGATGTGTTAATACTAGTGTGGGTGTTTGTATCTAGAGACTCAGCAGATATGATAGCTGAGGTCCTGATTGGCTCCTAGTAGTCCGCTGGACCCTATAAACACTAACTAACTAACTAACTAACTAACTAACTAACTAACCCCCACTCTTTCTAATTTATACATGTATAGTTCTGTGTGTACGCCTTGTAGTTGGCGTGCTGACTATTGATGTGCTTGCATTTATTTTATGTTTGTCTGATGGCTCGGGCAGCATAAACAAAAAAGTGTTGTTCTGTTGCCTGGCTGTCAATGTTCGGGTGAGTGGGTGTGTGTATGTGATTTGGAAAAGTCGTGCATACGCCTATAATATCTGTGGTGAGTCAGACAGTCAGACACGTGCAGACACCACCCATTCCATCCGTAACAATATCTAGGATAATGGTGCAATTAGATTCATGTAATCAGACCAATTTTGCCCGACGATCGAGCATCAAGTACTAATTATGCGTTTAAGCGTAAAAGGGGGGTGGTAGCGAAAAGGAGGAAGAGGGGTCCTGGTCCCTATGCGCGCTCCCGTCCTTAACGAGTTGTCGCCCTCCTTTTTTTTTCTTTTTCTTATTGCTCTCTGTTAATACAGTGTTGCACCATTTCCAGCTCGTCTAAGATGCGATCGGACTGCTGTATCAGTTTTTGCAATTGGTCCCGATCCAGGGTAGGGATTTTTTTTTTACTGGGTTTCAGTCGCCCTCCTTTCACGTTAGCCGGTCTGGCACACAGTCTGATATCGGCCGTCGCTTTGCCTCGGCACTTTCGGACTATCACAAATGCATTTTGGCCTAACGGGAACATAGTTTTTTAAAAAAATCTTTCAAGAGCACAATCGTTGCACTAGGCGATACACCAGACGGTCGTTCTTTCGTGGATGGAGAGGGTGAAAGAGGGCCGTGAGTCGTTTCAAAGACAGTCCTTTGCTCTTGCACAGCACGAAATAGACGACGTACAAACCGCAGGCGGAACTGGCGAGATGTTGAAGTAGTCTGGTATTATGCACGAATTTCTGACCGTTTCTCTTTATAAAGGCTTTGATTTCTTTATGAAGGGGAGGCAATCCAAAACTGTCAAATATTCTCCCTTACCTCGCCCGTCGAAGTAAACGACCACCCCCAGTGCTCGCCCTTCCCACGACTGGAATCGGTGTTGATGATGTAGGCGCACGGGATCAGCGGGGGAATATGAGCAGGTAGCAAGTCCTTGGGATAGACCCCTTGAAATGATTGTCATTCGGGTAGTCGGTGGGTCAGGAGCCCGGTGATTTGACGGTTGTTCATACCGCGAAGTCGGTGATCACCTGCCGGCTCTTGTCCACCTCAATCAGCCGTCCAGCTCCCCGTAGACCAGGACTACCACGGGAGTAACCAAGGCCTGGCCAAACTTCAGCTCCAGTCTCATGGGCGCCGATTTCACCAGCTCGAACTGATTCCCGTTCAACAGACTGGGGCTGAGGTCGAAGCAAAAGATGGCGTAACCCTTGGAAAAATGATCCAAGGAAAACCCTGCGGCCTTGTCCGTGTGGAGAAGTCCTGCTCCCTCCAGGGTGGTCAAATAGGCTCTGGTCACGCTACGAGTGTCCTCAACAAAGTTGGATGTCAAAGGTTTGGCCGGGACGTGCTTACCATCCAAAGTGACGCTTAAATATTCGAGGTTGTGATGGTGAAAGTGAAAGGGGTGTCGTAGTAGCGCCCATTCAAGGCCCCACTTTCCACCATGGTGATGATGATCCTGTTGGGCGTCTGGCTGAGAAACAGGTTGTCTTGGATGGCGCTGACATAGCCTGTTGGCACGGTGAAGCTCTTGATGACCGCTCTCTTGATGGGATATTTAGCCGTCGCCTTTTCCAGAGTTCTGGCGTGGCCCAGGGCGATGGCCGGGTTCGCTTTGGCCTTTCTCATGAACAGGCTGCAGCGGACGATCTCCACGCGACTGGACGGGTTAGCTCCGTCCTCCATGAGGCAAAAGCTGCTTTTGGAAGGGATCAGTCTGATTTTGACCTCCACTCCGTTCAGCAGGAGCCGTTCCTGGCGGGTCATATCTGTGTGTAGCCTGCCCATCATGTCCACGATTCGGCTTCCGGCCGCCAGAGCGTGTCGGTCTCTCAGCCCCCCGGTTGTTGTCCCCCTGGATAACTTTCCATGTGCCCAGGGGTGTCGGCGTGAAAAAGGGCGCTTTCCAAGAGCCTGTGCTTTTGAGCGTCTGGCGCGTAGGTCAGCAGGGTCTCCAGCGTGGCGCGATAAGGGTAGGTGTTTTCCGAGTTGGTGACCAACACGCCGTTCATGGCCATATCCACCTGAGAAAAAAAGGCTGTGCAAAAAGTTGTTCACGGGGGCAACTTCTTGGCCGGCGTCCAGATCAGTTCCGTCGGCCTTGGTGACTTTGGCTTGAACGTGCCGTAGGGTGTTGGCGAGGTCGGTCCTCTCTGCGGTCCCTCCCGTGATGACTAATTCGATGGGAGCACCTGGCGAGTGGCTAGCTAAAGGAAAATGTCCACGTACTGTCCTTCTTCCACCGACGTCTGGGTAAGGGGCAAGGAAAACAGATCCAGCGACGTCTGGACGCTTTCCGAGGATAGGTGATGTAAAAGAGCCTTTTTTTTCTAGTCAAAGATGTCTTTGACTCTCTTCTTCTTGGCCGGCTGTCTCTTTCGTCTTTTAGCTGCTGCTGCTGCTGGCTGCTCGAGTGTCTTGGACCCCAGATGCGAGTCCGCCCACAGCCCGCTGAAGCAATCGCTATCCCGATTGGGTCCCGCCCCGCTTCTGTCGCCAGTCAGCAAGTCCCCGAGCAACGTTGGTCCCGGATCGGACGCCTTCTTTCAGTAGGGCTTTTCCTCCCGACTGATCAGAGGCATGACCATTCGACCTGTACCACCCAAAATGTTCCCTATACCCCTCCCCCTGCAGTTGGGCACCCCGGCGAAAATGGGCAGGCCATGCCTGGCTTGATGACAATAATATTGTTCGTAAAAGCGACAGTCTGTTTATGGGGGGGGTCAGGCGAGGGGACATTTGTGTGGCGTGTGGTGGGGGTGTAAAAACTACAAAATGGATCTGGGGCGAAGGTGAAGCGTAACCATGGTGGTGTCCGCTGGAAAATGACAGGTTTCTTGCCCGTGTCGGTGCTTAAGACCACCTCTACCGTGGTAAAATGAGACCGACTCAAAGGGACGTAATGAGGCTTGTCGTAGATTTGATGGCACACCTCCGTGTCGTGGGGTAAGACGGGCAGGGTTCTCAAAAGGGGGAGCCATGACGTCGCCCACGGGTCTGGAGCTGACCAGATCGCAGTTGAAACTCGGGTTCAAATCGACCATAAACTTTGGTTTGATGATTTTTCTTCCCTCAAACACCTTATTAGATAGCACACCCAAGATCCGTCTTAAAGAAGGGCTCCCTCTTCTTTCAGAACCAGCGTGGCTCTTTTGGTGTGTTCTTGTTGTAGGTGATGGTTAGAGGCGTTTTTTTTTCTTATTCTGGAAATAACACACAGATCCGATGGATCGAGTCAACTGAGCGATAAAGTCGTCGTTGGAGGCGTACAACCCCCCGCGCATCTCAAAGGGTGTGTGTGATAGGAGTGACGTAGAGGTCCTCTGTTCGAGTGAGCCTCTCGGGGGGTTTATCGCGAGCAGGCTGTTCAGTCGAGCTTTCAGGGAACGAGTGGTGTACTTTATCCACATATCATCTTCCACGTTAATGTACTTGTTGGTAAACTGAATCTCAAACAATCCGACTTCCCACGATCCGTCCAGGTCGATTTCTCGAGGAAGATGCGTGGTAAAGCTGGCGGCGTGGTTAGCCGGAAAAAAAAAAAAAAAAACTTAGACGAACTGTTGCTGGGAAGTGTGAGTAAAAAAGCCATTTTTTTTCATTTCGTGTTGACTGACGGATTGGGTAAGACGTAGCCGAGGCTTGAACCAAATAGAGCCGTCCACAGTTTACTGTCTCCCTGTCCTCGTGACAGATTAAAGAGAGAGAGACGGCCACCACCACGTATATAAGAACGATTTGGCCACAAAAGACCACTCGCGCTCCTCGGCAACGGTTTCCCGAACACGTTCCAGAGACGGAACGTCGATGCGCTCCCCCCCTCCACCCCTTCTTCCTCCCTTTCTCTCCTGAGTGGCTGTTCTTGATTCATGATGATAGCAAGTTGGTCTCCTTTACCCAAGAGTTAAACGAAGGCGGGGGGGGGGGGGGGGGGGGGGGGGGGGGGGGGGGGGGGGGGGTGTAACCCACCACTTGACAAAATAGTGGCGTCGCCCTCGCCTGTCTTTCTTGGTTTTCAGCACCGTTTTCTATCCTGTAGGCTTCGGGTTCGCCGACTTTCTGAGGCTCCCCTTTCGTAAAAGGTCCCTTTTAGGGCGTCATCGGCCAGGTCTCTGATGACGTAGGTCACCGGATTGTGAAGTTCACTCGATGCACGACGAACAGCTCTTCCGTGCAAGAGGGGACGCTAGCCCTTTTCAAAACGTTCTTTCTCGCTTCGCTAATTCTGACTTTGTCTCCTACTTTCAGTTTAGGCAGGATCGTCCCTCATTCCTGCTGACCGTACCAAGCCTGCCACACGCGTTCCTGGTTGCGCCTATCCACTAAGGTCGGAGCCGTCTTGATGCTGCGATGATAGGAATCGATGTAGGCCTTCACCAAATCCTCTAGCACGTCCGTGTAGGTGAGAATGTTGGTGTAAGTAAAATAGCGCCACATCTTCTCTGTCAGCGTGCGATTAAAGCGTTCTACTGTGGCTGCCTTAATATCCTCGTTTTCCATGACAAAAAAACACTCGATTCCTCTTTCTCTCAGGTAGTTTTGAAAAGTTTTATTGGTAAATTCTGACCCTTTGTCCGTTTGCAGGCGTTGGGGTTGTCTCCCGTTTCCCAGTATGGTTTTCAGGGCCGCAACCAAAGTCGACCCCGTCTTGTCTTTGAGGGGCACGACCCAAGCGAACTTGCTAAACACGTCGATGCAGGTGAGCAAAAGTAGTTGTATCCCCGATTATATTTCTTGATATTTTTGACATCAATCAAATCGCACTGCCACTGAGCGTCGATCCCGCTCACGATGGTTTTTTCGGAAAAACGTCTTACCACTTTTTGTGCAGGGTGTGGGTGCATAGGCATCTTGAAAACTCCACCAGTCTTTCAGGGTTGCGTTGACTTATCTCCTTAAAAATGTCTTTTTTAGTTTTTGCGCGCCACCGAACGCGGAGGGGGAGGGGTCGGAGTGTAATAGGGTCGTTTTAATCGTCCATCTCTTCCCATGTCGACTTTTTTTCTTCTTCTTCTTCTTCTTGCCGATGGGGGGAGGGGGTGCGGCTTCTGTTTTCCTCCGTCGTCATAAACCGATGTCGGTCAGGGTTTCCTATCCAGTCTGTCTGTGTGTTCATACCGCCGAGGGCGGTGGCAAAGGTTTTCCAACCCGGGGGGACTAGCGACTCTTTTCTCTTCCATGGCACGTCCGTTAACCAGGTCAGTTAGGTTAGAGTTAGGCACTAACCGACCTTGATAAATCACCCGGCCTCGGTCGTCCCTGGTAAGGTTCTTGTCGCGTTTTGATCCGATCGAGCCAAAGCCTAGCCGTTTTTCTTCATAGACGAAGGCACGCTGCGCACAACGTCCTTGACGATACGTCGTCGTCGTCGTCGTCGTCGTCGTCGTCGTTGTCGGCGGAGGGAGCAGGAGGAAGAGGAGGGGCTGATGATGATGATGGTGGTGGAGCGGGCTGCTTGACTTGGTTGAATCTGTTCAAAAACCTAAACAATAACTGCTGTAGTTCAGTGGCACTGACGCTAGGATGTTGTTGTTGTTGTTGGGGTTGTGGTTATGGGCCGCCTCCTTTTTCTGTCCGGCTAGCTGTCTCAGGCTCTCTACGTTCGCGTCCGGAACGGGATCGGTTCAGACTGGACAGGTTTTCTAACAGTTTGGGGTCAACCGAGCACCATTTTCTTTGCCTTTTTTCGCCATTTTTTTTTGTTTTAGAAAGGCTGGACAACACACCAGGGAATGGTGGCAGCAAGAGTGGAAGAAAACCCCTTTCTGTAACAGCTGCCTCTTCCTTTTGGCCGGGGTGGTTTTCTTGGTCAGGGCTCTCAAGGACTGTTTGTATTTGCAGAAGGTTTTCTTCTGCCTGGGAGTCAGGGCGACATTGCCTTTTAAGACATTCAGGCAGCACTTGCAGAGGACGAATCGAATCACTTCGGGGGGGGGGGGTCTTTCAACACAGCCTTGGCGACGGTGGATTTGGCTACAGACAGCATTTTCAACGTAGGCAAAAAACTTCTCACTCTGGCAGACATGTTTTACTTAGGGACGTAAACGACCCGCAATTGATAAGGAAAAAGGTCGGTTCTTAGGCGAAGTAAAGCTCGGGAGTGTCTTGCTTCAGATCCACCAGCAAATAGCCGTGAGGACGGGCGCGGGTGGCGTCTTTATATGCCTCCAGCATCATACTTGGTTGTACCCGGCATCATTTGCCTGGCTAAATAGGTGATCTGGGTAGCGTCTCTGGGATTTGTTTAAAACATCACGATGTAATGGCTGTTCAAGTGAATGGTCCTGGTTTCTTTGTTTTGGGAAAAAAGATTTTGTGTGATATGGACGGACGACGCACATGTCTTTATGATGGGCTGCCTTTGGTAAACAATTTCGTAACGCGTTCGTCCGTTTCCGTCATGAGATCGTCAATGATCACCAGACGTTGCTTGTCCGCCCGCCAGTCGTCCATGTCCGACGGAATTCCTTCTATGAATCGGACATTTTTTTTAAATGGCATTCCCCATAGCACCAGACAGTTTCCTCTGGAACGGGGTCATCATTTCTTCTCGGTGTTTGTAGCAGTTTTTTGACAAATTCCGTTTTCCCGCAGGACGTGGGTCCGGCGACTACACAGGTAAACGGATGGCAAAATCTGGGATCCTCTCACTCCGTTTCAGCTTCGGTGCATACAGAGATTAACAAGTCGTGTCTTTCCGTTTAAGGACGGGTGATACGGCTAAGGACACGAGGGTGGACGGGGGGCGCTAATTATAAAAATACCGTGTTTGTCCCAATTGCGTATTCGCCATTACAAAAAAATATGGAAAACATGATTAGGCCTATTTGGACGTGTGTGGGGTCGGCTAGCAGGTGGAGAGTGAGTATTCTTCACCACGATAAAAGGCTTAATGACCCCACCTCCCTTCTCTCTCTGGCTGGATGATAACTACGATTTTGAGTCTGCACTCGTACTCGCATATATGCAGACAGACTGACAAAAAGATAAAGAAGAGCGAGAAAAAGCACCGATATAATGTGTGTCTATACCATCGCACGCGTGTTCGCTAAAAAAAANGCAATGGCCCTTAACTTTTTGCCAGAAGTATGTGTTTTGTCTGATGGCTCAGGCAGCATAAACAAAAAAGTGTTGTTCTGTTGCCTGGCTGTCATTGTTCGGGTGAGTGTGTGTGTGTATGTGATTTGGAAAAGTCGTGCATGCATCCATAATTTCTGTGTGCGAGACAAGACAGACAGACACCTGCAGACACCACTCATTCTATCCGTAACAGAACACCACGGTATTATGGACTGTGGTGTGTCTCTATTTGACGCCAGGAGCACAGATACAACCAGCCGTGTCTCCCTGATGAGTTCCGACCCAGGGGACGAAAGGCCTCGGAGCAGGCAATACAAATATATATCTGCCTTCAAAAGGGTTTGCCAATGGAGCTAGTGAAGAGTTTTCATATCTGTGTTATATATTTTCTTAATTTCATGTTCCCAGTTTCTCCATCTTCAACCTCCCGTCCCCTCACCTTCCCTTAAGTCCAAAGTTTTGCCAAGTCATTACTATGAAGACAATTTAGTTGTTGGCCTGCGCTTGTGTCCCCCCCCCCCCCCCCCCCCCCCCCCCCCGACTATTAGTTGTTTTGTCTTTGTATTTGTCTGACTTTTATTCAAGTTTAAAAGGCTGTGCCAGTCTTGAATAAAAGTTACTCTGTGTTAGGTTTCCTTACGGAAGCAAAAACTACCCCACTTGTTTACTGTTTATTGTTTAAACAGCTGCTCAAAAACAACTTCATGGGTTAACAGATGAACACCTTCATTTAAAAAATCAGAACAGTCAAATCAAATGACAATCAATGTCAATATGGCCGCCATTAGTGCGGATACAAACTAGACATCTCTGCCTCATAGAGTCAACAAGCCTGAGTCAGCTGGGGGATGTTGTTCCCCTCCTGCTGCAAGAAGTCGAAGAGCTGGCCAGGTTCACTGCTGGAGGGTGGTTCTCGTGAAAACAGGCGCCCCAGGACGTCCCAGGCGAGCTCGATCAGGTTAAGGTTGGGCGAGGACGCTGGCCAGTCGAGGTGGCTGACCTGCTGTTCCTCCAAGAAGACGTTTACCACCCTGGCACGGTGGGGGACGGGCGTTGGCGTCCTGGAGGATGGCGTCGGGCCCAGGGCTTGCAGGGCAGGCAGAACCAGAGGCTGAAGAATGTTGTCCCTGTACACCTCACCAGTTAGGTTGCCTTCAACTCGGTACAGGGGGGTTCTGAAGTTCCTTCCTATGCCACCCCACACCATGATAGACCCCTCCCCCCATACCAGTCCCATTCGATTACGTTGGCTTCTTGGTAGCGTTCCCCCCGTCCGCCTCCAGACACGTATGCGACCATCGTGGAAGAGCCGAACAAAAACGCGACTCGTCAGAAAACATCACCCGGGCCCATGCTGCCTCGTCCAGGCCACATGAGCTCGGCACCAGGTCAGTCGCGCCCTACGGTGAGCCACCATCAGCACAGGTCGAACAGCTGGCCGTCTTGCTCGGAGGTTAACTTCTCTCAGGCGGTTCCGAACAGTTTGGTCGGAAATGTTGACGTTCACTGCAGCACGCAGTTGTCGCCTGAGGTTGTTTGCAGTGGCAGTTCTTTGTCTCAGCGCCGTCAGAACCAGCAGTCTGTCCCGCTGTCTGGTGGTGGACCTAGGCCGGCAGACCATCTTCGTTCAGCAGTACTATCAGTGGCGTTGAAGCTGTCACAAAGTCTTTGGATGACAGCATGATGCACTTGAAGGCGACGACCAACTTCTCTGACGCCTACACCTTCTTGAAGCCAAGCAACAGCCTTCCCTGGTCAGTGTCATTTAATCTCCGTCTTGGTGGCATGGTAAAAACACCCCCAAAGCGGCTTTTTATACTCACTGGTCAGCAAAAAACTGGTTGCCATGTGTTCAGTAAAGGCACGACTTGCACGTGCAATGCGGTTTGCAGTCAGCCCAACTCTGCTACCTCAGCTTTGTGCTCGCAAACCGCGACCATGTTTTCGTGATTTCGTGAACTCGTTCAACCCACTAGACTCGGATTCAACTGAACATAAGCCAAAAACAGTTTTGCATTGAAGCAGTTGTCACACTTTTCAGTGCAAAATATTAGACAAAAACTTTGAATTCTATACACTACGATGCGTTATCTATTCGCCTGTCTACACCCAAAAACCTTTTTAATGCGAAAAGGTGCACATATTCACAATATACGGCAGCACTGTCTAATCCCCACACTTCAGACCCATACTGTGCAATTCGTTGAATTAAACTATCAAACAACTTGATAAAAACATACAAAGGCGTATTATTGAGAATATACAGCTTTTTCATGATGCTGAGCAACACATTTTTTTGGCCCTGCTTGCAAGATCCTTGCACGCACCAACAAGACTCAGATGTGTGGATAAAAATATACTCAAATACTTATAAGCATCCACAACAGGCATGAGGATGCAATAATAAAACCACCTTCTCTCTTGCACTCAAATAACCACCCTTTTGAAAGACAATAATGTTACTTTTGGACAAATAACTTGAGTTGGAGAGAAGCAGCTGCGCGATGTAGACTATTCAGTTGAGTCTGTAAACCAATAACAGTCTCTGATACCAAAACCACATCATCAGCTAATAAAAGAATAAATAACTCAAAAGCATCCAAAGTCAGCAAGGCCCCATGTTTTCCAATGTTTATCACTTCACTTGCTAGGTCATTGACAAAGAGAGAAAATAGAATAGGACTCAAAGCATCATCTTGCCTAACCCCAGCTGTACAGTTAAACGTAATCTGTCAATTTATCCCTGCAATGAACTCTAGCCCGAACCACCTCATACATGCTTCTGATACATCTATAAAGTTTATCCTTAATACTATTCTTAATCATGACTGGCCAAAGAAGATTTTTACTGATGGAATCGAACGCTTTTTTAAAATCTATAAAAGTGGCATACAATTTTCGATTATGAGAAAAATGCTTCTGAACAACAGTCATTAGAGTAACATGTGTGATCAACAGTCGAATACCCCTTTTTGAAACCAGCTTGGTGATCACCAGTAATTTTGTTTTCCTCAACCCACTCTTGCAATCTGTTATGATCATCCCAAATATTTTTATTGTTTATGTTACTAAGACAGATACCCCTATAATTGTTTGGATTATGTGCGTCCCCCTTTTTAAAGATAGGTATGATTATTGACTCTATACGGTTATCTGGAAATATACGTCATCAAACAGTTTACTAAAATATTTCAGGCAAAACTGCACAATTGGGCAGAACAGCGTTTGAACAGTTCAACGATTATGCCATCGGTTTACTGTTTTGTTTTTTGTTTTTGTTTTTGTTTTTTAAATTGCTAATAACACTTCTTCTTCACTAATGGGCCGGTTCATATAGACATCAGACTCATCTTCAAACCCTCTTAATTTGGCTCCTTGTCAGTATTCAACTCTAACAGAGCTTGAAAATGTTGAAAACACACGTCAGTTGGAATGACATTTCTAGGCTGTTTCCTTTTTGGCGATATCTTGTGAACTACAGTCCGAAACTCCCTCTGTGAATTTACTGATGCTACCAACTTATCTAATAATGATTGATTACATTCTTTCTCTTTTCTCTTAAGTACATGTTTATACTCACGTCTGGTTATTACTTACACAGCTCTATCAGTGTCTTTTACTGTGCTGCGACTTATTTCTCAGTAACCTCCTAGCCTTTCTTTTATTAAGAACACATTCTTGATCATACCAGTCCTTTGATTTCCTGTCGTGACCCTGTATACCTTTCTTCATACATTCCGTACATTTCATTATACATTCAGTAAACATATTTAGTGCATCACTGATATGAACATCTATTAAACTTATGGAAGTATCAATACTTTCACTTGCTTTTTTTCATCACATAAGGTACTACTAAACAAAGAAGCGCATTCATCATTCCAGACAATTTTTTCAATAACATCGCCTTGACCTTTTTTGCTCATATCTACTAAGTTTCCACAAGGAAAAAGAACATGAAGTGACACAGGAAAATGATCAGAATCTATACGTACTACAACCTGTAACTCACAAACATCGCACAACACAGCAAAAGTTCATTTGACAATACAAAATGGTTGTTGACACTGCTCCCGTGATTAGAAACATATGTATAGCAACCTTTTAGGTCGCCTGTACACATACCATTTAGGACATACAAGTTCAAAGCAGTGCGCATATTCTATAACGATTTTCCGTAATTCTTTAAATTTGTATCGTGGAGGCATCAGTTAATGCTGAGAGACTGACTAGCGTGCCATGTATCAAAAACATTAAAACCCGGAAAAATCCTGAGCGATATCAGAAGTTCTACCATTTAAGTCACCGTTCAGAATGACATAAACACCATTTGTTATCAAAAAGTCGGTTAAACATTCTTCCTGTGAACTAATACCATTATCTACATCAAATGGACATAAAAGGAGAACCTTCTGGGGGAATGTACGGACAAACATACAAAATATCCTTGTCTAATCCAAATAAGATTTTGTCAGTCAAGCAGACAATTAAATTAGGATTATTTACTACAACAGAGCTAGCAAAGGGGATGAATTCATTTCCTATTAAACAAGTTACATCTCTAGATCGTCTCCCTTGTTTCGTAAAATTAAACTGCCGGCTTACAAAATATTTTAAACCCAACAAAACTGATCATCACGACATCCCTGTATAAATGTCTCAGTTTAAAAGACAAAGCCAAACTGATACAGAAATGAAATAAAATCGGAGTCAACAAGTTCTGACATTAAACCATAAACATTTCATGTAAAAAAAAAAAAAAAAAAAAAAAGCTAAGCTAAAGATTTCTGTACAGTAGGAGAAACCGTACTGTTCGTGCATTCACACGTGGAAGCAGACGGCAGCTCTGCCAAAACAGGTTTGTCTCGACGAACAGTGACACTGCCACCAGTGACCGAGAAGTCTACCGGTGTTATGTCACTGAGGTTCACATTTCTGTACAGTGTTTTTCATCATGTGGCGAGCCGACTCCCTATCTTGATTCGTTCAAGTTACCATGTGCATCGAGGTAGTACGTTTTGCCATCGATAATTAAATGGTAAAAAAAAATCAGAGGCTTTTTTCCCCCTCGGCTCTTGCCTTCTTGAGATAGAGAGAGAGGCCACGTCTGATTTCCCTGACACGAAAAGAGAAATCCTCTACAACAAAGATGTTACTGCCCTTCAATTTTGTTTTGGCCTTAAGAATTCTGAGCTTGTCTTTGTACGACGAGCAGCAAGCTATGACAGGAGAGTCACCTTTTGCATTTAGCATGTGTACACGATCAAACTCGTTTTCCAGTGCTATGTCCAATTTGTCTGTACCCAGGTCAAGTAATTTCCCTTCACATTGTTCATTAGTCTCAGTTTGGTGTCTGGGGATACCATAAAAAATAAGATTATTGCGCTTGGACCCTACATTCTAAATAATCTGTTGTTCTTTCTGATTGCTCTATTTTAGCCAAAAGCTCAGAGTTTTTCTCTGCCAACTCCAAGTTTCCTTTCCTCAAATTCCCCACCTCCTCCCGCAGATCATCAAACCCACAATGCATAGCAGCAAACTGATCGCGAAGGTCCTTTAGGCTATTTTCCATTTCAGCAAACTTACAATCCAGCTTGTTCATCACGTCTGCTATGGTGGGTTGCTGGGTAGAAAACAAAAGTCGTCTGCCTGGCGTCCAGAGAAGCCCCGGTCCTGTCCGTGCTGGTCCTCCGTCCTGTCATGGCACTCTGGCTGCCCATCCTTGACTGCCACACGCAGGTGGGTCCAGGGTTACACTCGACGTCCCTGCAGTCAGCGAAGAAGCAAATTGCCCCAAACATCAGCGTGAGGAGCAAGCCTGGGGTTACAACGGTAGTAGCTCTGGTTCGCAGTGTCTGCATGCATGGCAACTCGTTTTGCTGTTTTCTCTGTGGCCCTTTTCAACATGAAATTGACGTAAATAGGCAAAAAGGATCCACAGGATGCTCTCATGACGAGGGCGGCCCGAGAGAGCCCGAGAGAGAGAGAGAGAGAGAGAGAGAGAGAAGAAACAGAGCTACACTGAGACAGAGACAATGAGAAAGAGAGGGAGACAGGGGCAGACACTGAGAGACAGACAGAGATATAGACAGAGATATAGACAGACAGATGGACAGAGGGGCAGACGGACAGACAGGCAGAGATAGTGAGAGAGACAGAGACAGAGAGAGAAAGGAGGCGTGGGAGATGAGAAGTACAAACGATCGGAAGCTCAACATGAGAGGTCCGTGAAACTCAGTCAGACACAACACAAAGTATATCAGGCTAAGATCAATCCCCTCCCTGCCCTCCCCCATGTGACAAGTCACTTAACTCCATCCCGATTAGCCCTTAACGTCCTTTTGTGTACGAACTGTACAAACACACACAGGCCACCCCTCCCCCTTTCTCTCTCCCTTTGTCTCACAAACGGCAGTAGAGTAGAGATTTCAAACCTATGACAACTTCCCCCTCTCAATAATCCCCCCCCCCTCCCCCTTCCCCCCTGCTTTAAAAACATTGCTACAGAAAAAGAGATTACATCACTTTTCAAATGCGTCGCTCGCGCCCCCCCCCCCCCCCCTCTCTCTCTCTCACCCTCCTCCTTTGCTCCCCTCTCGCTTACCTCGTGCGCAGAGACGGTCTTGGTTTGACACAAAGACAACTGGCCCTCTCCTTGTCCTGCATGCTGACAGATATGCGTGCGGCTCGCAAATGACGCAATTATGTTACACAGCGCTTTGTCAATCAGCGTGTAGGCGCACATGCAACAACCCCAACGTCTAAGGAAGCTCTTTTTCGAATGTTCGATACTGTTCTTCCATTGTAGGAGCCCCCCCCCCCCCCTTTTTTTTTTTTTTCTCTTTGTCTTTAGTGACACAAAGCCAACCGGAACAGGAACCAGAATATACGTGGTTTGACCTGCAAGAAGTGGAAACCTCTGGTGAACAATCACTGCTTCCACAGACTAGCTGTAGATACAATACAGTGTAGCCACAAAGACAAACAGGGGTAAACCAGAGAGAGTGAATGTTTATCTCACCTGCTCTGATTCTCCTGTGTAGGTTTCAAAGATCACCCAGAAAAAATGTAAGTTGCAACTATGTTTCTAAATTTTGAGACTATGCATTGATTGTATGTATGCCATGTGGTTGAACAGTATAGCTTTATGCTAAAACTTGGTGACAAACTATCAATATGATGAATGAGTATTCTGTTGTAATAGTTTGTTTGCAACAACTTGGTAACAACTATTACCATGCTTGGTTAAGATTCTGTGCTAACAATGCGACCACAACTTTTTTGTTTTTTGAATGATAACTTCTGATCAGAAAAAAACAGCAGCACACCCCAAGTATGCCGGCTGCTGTACAAGACGAAAATGTTGAGTTATGAACAACCAAACAAGTAGGGCAACTCTTGACTCCAGGAAAGAGGGGGGGGGGAGGCAGAAGGAAACCTTACACAGAGTAAGGGTATAAGTAAACCTTGTATTTCAAGACTGGCACAGCCCTTTTTTTTTTTTTTTTTTTGGTTTTTTTTTTGTTTAAACTTGCACATAAATAATACATAAAGTCAGACAACACTACAAAAAGGACAAACAATCTGAAAGCAGTGGGGGAAAAGAGGAACAAAAAAAAATAAAAAAAAAACACAGTGAGCCAGAGCCATGAATGAAAAAAAAAAAAAAAAAAAAAAAAAGAAAAAGAAAAAAAAAAAAAGGAAGAACAAAAAAAAAAAGTAAAACAAGTGCAGGCCAAGAGTAAGGACTGGAAAGATTTGAACTACTGGGGGGGTGGGGGGGGGGGGGGGGGGGGGGGGGGGGGGGGGGGGGGAGAGGGGGTGGGGCGGGTGTGGTGGGGGTTGAGTGTGGGGGGGGGGTGGGCGGTGGGTTGGGGTGGGTGGTGGTGGTGGTTTTGGAGTGAAATTTGAAGAAGATGAAAGAAGATTGAAGATGAGGAACAAAAAATAGGGAACCACGAAAAATTAAGAAAATATGTTATCGATATAAAGTCCTTCACAGCTGCAAAACTATCACATTCTGACTGCAGGGGGGGGGGGAATACATGTATTGCCTGCTCCTAGGCCTTTCGTCCGCTGGATCAGAACTCATCAGGGAGACACGGCTGATTGCTCCCTTTGTCTGTGCTCCCCTGGCGTCAAATAGAGACATAACACCACAATCCATAATACTGTGGTTTGTCTTTGTTCTCACCACCAACGGGTTCAAAAAAAAAGAAAAAGATCCAAAAGTACCCCCCCAAAGCAGCCAGCGAAGGGGTAGGTAAAATATGAAACAACCAAAAAACGAAAAATTGGGGGGCGGAAAAGAAAGACGAAAAAGTGAAGAGAAAAAAAGAGGAAGAAAAGAGAAAGGAAAGAAAGAAAGAAGAAAGAAAAAAGAAAGAAGAAAAAAAACTGCTGAAAAAAACTGTTTTTTCAGTGGTCAGTTTCATCTAGGAGGCGGGGCACTGCATACGGACTAAGTCCAACATTATGCTACACAAACATCCGCTAACACTACACGCGATGATTGCAAGCTTTGTTAGCTCTGAGATGGAATAACTATAAATGACATAATGACATAACAACATAGGTTGAGACAACTGAAGGAAGGAAGAGGGTTCTCGGGTGGTGTTTTTTCTTTTTTTTCTGCGGGGCTATGTTGTATGTCTAATCTTCTATAATGATCAGGGAAAAATGCTGATCCGCGTATTTAGCCCAACGCGGCGATGTGTGCAGCTTGGTCAGCCCTGTGGAGGGCCCTTTCATACCTTACCATTCTTTGTGTGGGTTGTTGGTATAGGCTTGTTAATGCACAACAAACAACAAAATGGGGGTGTTGTTGTTTGGTGTGTGGTGGGTTGTGTGTTGACTTCAATGTCACCCGACGCGATTTCGACGATTTATTGGTTCTTCACGATTGCTTTCGATTCATTCAACGTCACGAGCAAAGGTACCCCTTTGGCATTAGAAGATAGAAGACCCAGAAAAGCCCTCTCATCAGTGCGTCCTTTGGAAAAGAATTTTATACCAAAGACAACAAGCTGTATCTCAAAATCCAAGATGGCCACGCGTCGGCCTATTATGAGAGATAACGTACTGTTGGTCAAAAACATAGCCAGACCAGAAATCTTTTTTTCTGTGAATAGACAACTAATTGGCAACACATATTTTCTTATATCTTCTGAGGGTCACGAACAAATTGCTGTTATCAAATTAAACTTTGCTTTGCATTTTTTAGAAGAAGGTCAAACTTTAGGAAAAATAATTGCACAAAGTTGCAATACTTGAAAGTGTTCATACAATTTATGTGGTGAAACAGGAATTAGAGTCAGATACTCATAGGGAAAGAATTACCTCTAATGGGAACCTGTTTTTTCCCCACATATGTATACTCTGATTCAGATATGGGCAGAAGCACAACTTCAGATCAGTCAAAAAGTCTTTCATGTAAACCTTAACTTCACGTAAACAGGTGTCTAATAACATTGAAGTTCACATTCATTGCCTACCTTTGTTCCATTTTGAAACTAATGGAATTCATCATTTCTCTATTTCGCTCTGGTGTTGCCTTGGCCTTGGGTGCACATACATGTACAGAGGATCATACTGGGCTGTCCATGCATGCTGCACACTTGCATGGAGCATTGCAAACCTTTTTGCACTTGCAACTGACAAGTTCTGGCAAGTTTTCTTGAAATGAGAGGAAGTGTGGTTGTTTTGGTAAACTGGTATTTCGCCAGAGAATCGGGAGATTCTTGTGCCATATCGGTCCATCAAGAGAGAGGAGACTGGAGACGTGGAGCTGATTTTTGTTCAGCATCCCCCATTCAAACTGGACCACCACTGGAGCATGTCCAGCTCTGTTCAGAAGCTATACTGACACAGGTCCACTCTGATAAGCTTAGCAGAGCATCTCTGCTTGGTGGCCATATGCTTCAAAGTCTTTCCCTTCCCTTTGATGCAAAAAAAGGTGAAGTCTCGACGCTTGCGGAAGTCATCATCATTAAACAACCCATACAGTGTTGCATGGGGAATCTCTCAACGACATTGCGTGTGTTGGAAACTCATGTAACCATCTCTAATATGCTACGGAGAAGCTTTGTTTAGTTAGGCCGGTAGAGAAGAGAATAGAGAAGGTGTAGATTTTGTAGCCGCAAGTGAGTTACGGGGACAGAACTGCCTCCTATCACATACTGACCATGCCGTCTCTTCTTGCCTTTGCCAAAGAATGCAGAGAGGTCGTGTCACATCCAGTTAATGCGAGAAACGGGAGAGGGAAAACAGATGCAACGTGCGTCCCTTTGCTATGGAAAATGGTCCAAGTTCACGAGCAATGACATGGTGGTGTTTTGGAATGGACTGGTAACTACGTCGCATACTAACGCTACTCCGGAGTTCATCGATCTATTTTGTCCAAGGGCAAAGAACAATGCTGAGACACAGCCAGGCACAACACACATCACTGTCTACGGTTTGCCACATTTACTCGACGATGAAGACCGGCAGAGGCAGCTGCAGCCACAACAGCAAACCCCTGAAAAATGTGTGTATCAGCTTCCTCTTGCATCAACATCAGCTCCTGCTGGTGAGCTCGCACAATCTCCAAGAATTGTGTGGTGAAGAGCTGCTTGCCCTGTGGAAGTGTTATGAGCTTCAGATTCTTGCCGATCTCCACAAACAACTCCTGCTTGCTCTGGTCCTACATGAAGGAAGGCAGCCCCCCAGTTTTCCAGGAAGTCTGTTTGAGGAAAGTGACATGCCTCCGTGCCCCACTGCCTCTTTGTTCCCGGGTTCTTGACTTCAAGCTTGTCTTGGAGTAAACATCCAGGACAATACATGTCGACATGGTCATTCCCTTCAAACCAGGAGAGGATGTATGGCACCAACTCACCAGTGAAATATTCACCAATAGTCTGCGCACGTTGAGGACCTCGAAGCATTTGAACGAGCACAGCCCCGTCCCAGGCCCCCGGCCAGTACACAGGCTGTCGTTACTGATCTGTGATTGTCAAGACCTGAAGGGACAATGCAGTCCAGGATCTCATTCTTGTTTTCCATGGTGCATGCTTCCCTTCTGAGTAAGTGAGGGAGGGGTAAGTGCAGTTTTCGTGTGCGAATACATAGTCATCAATGATGCGACCAGAATTGGCAGCCACACACCATCTTGGTCACTTTTGCTTGTTGCTCCTTGATAACAGAGACCTCGACTTTCAGCGGGGTTCAGGAGGGAGACGCTTTGAACAATTTCAGATTAGTTTTGTGTATTGGAGCAGGTGTGAAACCCTCTTCCTGTGAGCTAACGCGTTTGTCGAGAAATGCTGTGTATAGCTGCAATCCAGTCGCCTTCACCCTTTCTTCACCCTTCTTACATACGCACCACATTCTTGAAGGCATGAAAATTGACTAGTCCAAGTCAAAGCAGCTCGCCACTGTCTTCTAAGAACGGGTTTTTCGCCCAGCTGTTCAAATGCATCCAACCAGCGCCCATTACATCAGATTTTAAGTCAAATTGGAACTTTAAGGGTATTGTTCATGATGCACTGCGTTCATCTGATTTCTTTTGTACCCTCAAATTCTCTGACAAGACGAGCCATCTCTTTGGCGAACAACTTGTTCCCGGCGAACTGTGCGTGGGTCATCCAGAGCTTCTCAATGACGCGCAGCTATGTTCTTCATCCAATCTATCAGTTGCTCATGCATCTGGTTACGCAGTATGTGCGAGAATACTCGTCTTGTCTTCCTGTCCCATGAAGTGACCCTGTTTTGAAACTCTTCATATAGCGTAGGGGTGTCCGTTTTTCAAGAGTTGCTATGTCACGGAGATGGATGGGCAAGTTCCGAGCATAGTGAGTGATCCAGAGAGACAATCCACGGCATGAGAGAATCAAGGGTCTTCCATGTAGAGAGAGAAGTCAGCAGTGCCACAAGACTTTATAAACTGGAGAATGAGAAGATCCAATTCCATGGACTTGAACCAGTAATCTGCTTGTGGCTGCTAGCGCGTTACATATCTGCACTAAGCCATTCGTCAAATGGCAGAGTGTTGATGTCATCATCAGCTTCATTTGTCGCTTTATTAACGTAATGGTCAAATCCCTTTTTCATGAGCTGATACAGAGAGGCTACTGACACTTGGTGCATGCACCTAGTTCTGCAGATGTGGTGGACACCGATGAAGGAAATCAGCTTTGCTGCTGCTTGTTGAGACACCACCATTAGTAAGTGCTGTAACCCACCCACTACCGTCCAGCCAGTCCACCATGCTGGTATAGTATGCTGCCCATGAAATCCATTCCCCAGCTTGTAGGGTCTGTTTTGAGAGACTGCTTATCACTTTTTCCAGCCAAATGTAACCTTCTTGGAGCATGGTGTCGAGAGAACGCGAGGTTGGAAGACATTTTGTTCCCAAATCAGACTTACTTTGCTCACAGTGTGTTTTTAATAACTTGCTAGCGCATTAACTGAGATGTTAGAAGGTTGTGGGTTGGGTGCCTGATGCGGTTCCAATATCTTTTTTTTTTTTAATTTAACCTGACCCGACCTTGGTATAATGGGAAAGCTTGTCTATGCAACCAAACATTTGAAGTCTTCTTATCTAATTAACTTAGTTATTAAAAAAGATATGTTCAGTCTGAAAGATCTAATTAGACCCTTGATTATTATCAAATTGCTTCTGTTCCCATTATACTAATTTTATTATTTTGTTGAAACATTTTCTAAAAAATTAAATTTGATACCAGAAATGATTTCAGCGACCTGAAATTACCCAGAAAACATGTATTGAATTAGTTATTGTGACAAAAACTTTCAAAATTAGGTATCGACCATATTATTCAAAGTGGCCACCGTCGGCCATCTTGGGATTTTAGATACAGCGTGTGCCTTTGGATAATTCTTTTTCTAAAGCCTTGGAGAGCATACTTGCCAGAGGGAATCTTTGCATCATGACTTGAAGTCAACATTTCCTTAACAAGCCCACTGTGTGTGTGTGTGTGTGTGTGTGTGTGTGTGTGTGTGTGTGTGTGTGGTGGATGTACACATGTATGTATGATGTGTGGGCATGAAAAACTAAATACATGATGCAAACAGTATGAAATGTAGGGGACAATCTTTGAGCCTACGCCTGAGGATCCACCCAAGGATAAAAAAAAGTACATCAAAAGACAAACACAAAGACGAACAGAAACAAATACAAATAGCCTCGATTTAATTGAAACGAAACTGGAAATGAAATGAGGCTGGGAACAGTCTTGAATAAAAGTTACTCTGTGTTAGGTTTCTTATGGGAGCAAGAGTTACCCTACTTGTTTATTGTTTACTGTTCCCTGCCTCATTTCATTTCAAATGTTTAGTTTATGAATACTGTTGATTGTTGGAATGCTTTGTAGTGTGTGTGACTCGTAAGTCTACACCACAAGTATATTCCAAGTCACTGCAATTTAATTCATAAGAAACATTGAAGAGTTATTTGACTAAAATTGTTTAACATTGTATTACTGTCTCCTACCCTTGTAACAACACTCCACTCAAACAGCTAAACAACTGTGGAGATTGATAACAATGGCAGATATGTGTATGCTGGTCTAATCTTTTGTTGGCTGTAATCTCACACATTTACTGAAAGCCAAAGGGCAAGTGTGTGGACTTGACATGCCAGACTCTCAGCTACTTAACTACAGACCAGGTTCTGTTTGTTCTTGAAACTGGGTTCCTAGCTATCCTGGACATGCATGCTAGTGGACAAACACTGCAGCCCAGCACTTGATCAACATGTCAACAGAGAAGTAGAGCAGTCACCAGCAACTAGAGAGAGAGAGAGAAGTGGAGCAGTCACCAGCAACTAGAGAGAGAAGTAGAGCAGTCACCAGCACTAGAGAGAGAGAAGTGGAGCAGGTCACCAGCAACTAGAGAGAGAAAGAGAAGTGGAGCAGTCACCAGCAACTAGAGAGAGAGAAGTGGAGCAGTCACCAGCAACTAGAGAGAGAGAAGTGGAGCAGTCACCAGCAACTAGAGAGAGAAAGTGGAGCAGTCACCAGCAACTAGAGAGAGAGAGAGAGAAGTGGAGCAGTCACAAGCAACAAGAGAGAGAGAGAGAGAGAGAGCAGAGAGCCCCACCGGAGAGAGAGAGAATCACCAGCAGTCGAGAACTAGAGAGAAGTGGAGCAGTCACCAGCAACTAGAGAGAGATAAGTAGAGCAGTCACCAGCAACCTAGAGAGAGAGAGATAGAAGTAGAGCAGTCACCCAGCAACTAGAGAGAGAGAAGTGGAGCAGTCACCAGCCAACTAGAGAGAGATCAACTATCCTCTCCAACATCAGAAAAGTTCTGATATTCTAAGCGGACTCCAACTCTGCTCATCCAGAACTTTCTCACTCTTCACGATGACATAGTGTGGGAACCACAACTCAGCCTGAACTGACTGCGTGAAACTGATTAGAACATTTCACTCTTGTATAAAAACAAGTGCAGTCGATGTGTGAAAGTGCGTTCAACTTATGTCAGTTCTTTGCTGTTCAATCAGTATTGAATGTTTGAACTTCTCTCTAATTCTGCCTCTAGGAGCTACAAGTACTTTTAAGAGTACTAAGTCCTGAGCCACTGTTGAGTATTTTAACAGTCCCGAAAAAAATAAATTCTTCCGATGACTAATACCAGAAAAGTTTGCTCCTTCCATAACTAGTAAGAGAGAGGGTGGAGGTGAAATTTTAACGTAACTCTTATTAAAGAAAATATTCCATGTCCTTCCCCTAGAGGACACCGACCCCATTCCCAACTCTCGTGCACACACACACACACACACACACACACACACACACACACACAACGTCACACATACACTACATCGCACACAAACCATCTTCTCACCACTACCAGACCCTTACCACCGCCATTGCCGGAAATGTTATCTGTGCTTATGACTGCCCCCTCCCCTCCCCAGCCAACCCCATTACATCTTCACTTCAGGTTCCTCGGCTCCACTCCGCAAGTTACCAACGCCACGTGCAAATATCTCCTACCTCCACCCTCAGCAGTCGTCTCCCCACAGCACTACTAAACTGAGGAAGATGGGGAAGAGGAAGATGGGGCTGTGACTAGTATGAATAGTAGCTGAGAAGATGGGTTGTGACTAAAGTATGAATAGTATGTTGAGAAGATGGGGCTGTGACTATAGTATGAATAGTATGCTGAGGAAGATGGGGTTGTGACTAAAGTATGAATAGTATGCTGATGAAGATGGGGCTGTGACTATAGTATGATAGTATGCTGAGGAAGATGGGGTTGTGACTATAGTATGAATAGTATGCTGGAAGATGGGGCTGTGACTATAGTATGAATAGTATGCTGTGGGTTGTGACTATAGTATGAATAGTATGCTGAGGAGGAATGGGGCTGTGACTATAGTATGAATAGTATGCTATAAGATGGGGACTAAAGTATGAACAGTATGTTGAGGAAGATGGGGCTGTGACTAAAGTGACCAGTCTGAGGAAGATGGGGGCTGTGACTAAAGTATGTTACCAGTCTGAGGAAGATGGGGCTGTGACTGTATGGTTACCAGTCTGAGGAAGATGGGGCTGTGACTAAGTATGGTTACCAGTCTGAGGAAGATGGGGCTGTGACTAAAGTATGGTTACCAGTCTGAGGAAGATGGGCTGTGACTAAAGTATGGTTACCAGTCTGAGAAGATGGGTCTGTGACTGTATTAATGTTAGACTGAGGAAGATGGGGCGTTGTGGTGGGAGGGAACAGACAGGGAGGAAAGTACAACCAAAAGAGGACTGAAGTGGATGTCTAGACAGCAGACAGACTACATTAGTAGAAGCCTCCACACCCCACACCAGTTCCCTTCTCTCTCTCTCTCTCTCTCTCTCTCTCTCTCATAAGGCCAGCCTGTCACCTCACGCTCCGCTGATGATCAGGCAGTGAGACACAAGGTGATCAGAGAGAAGCAGAGAAAAATGCGGCTGGCCAGTCTGCGAGCTTTATTTTCTCATCTTACCCTTCTCCGCTCCTTTTTTTTTTCTCTCCTTCCCCTTCGGTGTCTACCATCTACTTTCCCTTCCGCGCCTTCCCTCCTCTCATCTTTATCCACACGAGGTGCCCCCTCTCACCCCACTTCCCCTCTCCGTCTTCCCCTCCCTCCCCCAATCTGTAGATGTCGTTCACTCCTCGACTCCCTTCGATCCTAACACATCCCCCCCCCCCCCCCCCCTTGTCGTCGTTTCTGTCTGACCGCTCACAATCCCCCTTGCCTTGTTCCCCAAAAGGGAGTGAACATAGTCATCTCAGATCAGGGAACGACTGTGTTAAGAGCCCCGCCGACCTTGGGGAAACGTCTGAGACGGACGCGCTCGTGTGTGTGTGTGTGTGTGTGTGTGTGTGTCTGGGAGGAAGAAAGAAAGGGGACAAGATAATAACAGGGAGTGTCTGTGAAGTGAAAGGGTCGCTGAAAATTGGATGGAACGGGCTATTTGCCTGCTATTTGCCTTTGAGGGCGGGCGCGCGCGGACGCGTACGCATGTGCTTAGGTAAACACACTTAAAAAAAAAAAAAACTCTTTAAAAAAACTCACGCCCTTCCAAAACTGTTGCATCCTCCTCTTCCTCTTTTCGTCCCTTGTAGCCAAAAGCAACAAGTTTCGTCGAATATAATGAAGAACCTGAGACTGACAGCGTTCAACATAAGGCAATGGACCGTTTTTACTTGGACTGGCTGGTTTATCTCACAGGGTTTCCGGTCTGTCTTGATTGTCTGCCTCAATGAATCACACACACACACACACACACACACACACACACTGATCTGTCTGTTTGGAGCCAGAATGGGCGATTATTTTTTTTACCCTCTACCACCCCCCCCCCCCCCCCCCCCCCCCCCCCCCCCCCCCCCCCCCCCCCCCCCCCCCCCCCCCCCCCCCCCCCCATGGCTTGCCTGTGGCAAACATGCCTTGTTCAGTTCCCGAGTTTTATTTTTATATGAAGTGTTATGTAATCCCAAATAAGTGTAGAACCAGAGTCTGTACACTGACTATAGAAGAAAAAGGTATCAGTACGAAACTGGTATTTGTTAAGGAGGAGGAGAACTAAATGTGAAGACGACGATGACGATGACGAAGACCGGCTACACACTACAGGATAAGGAACGTAAGAAAGACATGATTCTGTATTCAGAAATGCATTTAATATTTCAAAATCTAACCGTCGATGGCACGCACAATTCGTTTGGACATCACCTACTGTCTGTACTTTATTTGCTGTCATTGTGTAAGCATTTCCAATCAATCTTTTTGCCATTATCATTCATGTCAACATGCGGGCGCTCCTCTGTGAACTGATGTTAATTTTCTACACACATACGCACGCACGCACGCACGTACGTGCACACACACACACACACACACACACACACACACACACACACACACACACACACACACACAAAAAAACCCATCTCTTCGTACTGCCCTTGCAAAACAGACTGATCGTAAAACATGTTGAAGTTTATGATGAAAAAGTGCATAATTCGAAAGTAACCGAGTGACCCATTCAGATATGAAAACTTCGATTAAATCGGTTTTCTCTCTCCTTCCAGGGGAAAATTTGGGGCGCTGTGACCTTGAAGCAGATACCTTTACAAAATAACCTCTCTATGCTTTATTTTTTCTTCATACATTTATTCTTAAGGGGAAAAAACTTCTTTAGGATGGGATGGAACGAGGGACAAGATCGTGGGAAAGTATAAATCTTAAACGACATCGCATATCCATTTTTTGTCTAGTGGTTTTGTCTACGTGAAAGTACTTTGTACATGGACTCTTTCTTAGCCTGTTTAATTTCTACTGTTATGTTTAATTACTGTAAATGATATTTTGTATTTGAAAGAAATGAACCTTCTCAGCAAAGAGAAAATCGTAGCAATAAGTCCATGGTTTTAATTGACATAAATGTTGAAGACATACGCTTCAGCCCTTGGCTAAACATATCCAAATGACAGACATCCACATCTGTCTACCATCTTGTGTGTTATTTACAGTTGCTGTCTCCCGTCTCACACTTCTTTTTTTTTCTTTTCTTACCGACCACACTGATGGGAACTTTTAACTATTCATGTTCGGCCGAGTGCTCTCCTGACAATGTTCAAGATCCTTTATGCTACGTTAATCTTGAGTAAATTCTAATTTGTGCTGGAACTTTTTTCCCCAGATATGTTGTTTGTTCTGTGATCCTCTCCTATATGTGCGTGCAAGGTGAATGGGTAGCACAGGCAGTGTCAGCTTGGAATTAAGCGCTTTCAGTTGTTTCAATATGACAAGATTTACTACTTGTCTCTATTTCCATCTTGACATTTGAAACCTAATTCATTCATTCATATTCACACATTTTATATATTCCAATCAACCACACGCGGGCATATCACGGTTGTTACTGTTTTCAAAAATCGATCCCATATTTGCGTGTCAAAACAGTCGCTGCCGATTTTTTTCTTGAGAAAAGAAAGAATGAAAAATAATGTTCATTAATACGGCTCATGACCTTAGGATCAAAGCAAGCACGCGCACACACACACACACATACACGCGCGCGCGCGCGCGCGCGCACACACACACACACACACACACACACACACACACACACACACAAATGAAATGCGTACACATATATCAGAGACTTGTATATGTTTAAAAAAAGAACGGAAAAGAAATTGCAAACTACGTACAATATGCGGCCACTCTAAGAAAGGTAGGACATATTTCTTGAATTTGTAGCACCGTTGAAACAGGTGGGGTTACGTTTTCACACACACACACACACACACACACACACACACACACACACACACACACACACACACACACTGACTGAAACCAATTATTGTCAGATTAACTCATGGTTGTACTGACATTTAAGAAAACATTATGAAAAGAATGTCAACATTTTTCATTCAAAGAAAAGGAACATAATTCACACACACACACACACACACACACACACACACACACACACACACACACACACACACACACACCACACACACACACACACACACACACACACACACACACACACACACACACACACACACACACACACACGCACACACACATAAATACACACATCTCTATACAAGCACACCCATACTCTCGCATACACACAAACATACACACTCACACACACCATACCATCGTACACACACACACACACACACACACACACACACACACACACACACACACAGAAAAAAAGGCATTAAAAATAGAATTCTTCCTATTATATATAATTTTGTATCCCTTGGCACCTTTGCCACTCTCTCTCTCTCTCTCCTCTTCAAACATCAAAACAATAAACTTGTACACGGATGTTTCCACACACACACACACACACACACACACACACACACACACACACACAGTACTCGTAAGAGTCGAACAGCTTATGGGTGTGTATGGATTGGGGAGGGTAAGAAGAGGGACGAAGGGTGTAGGAGGGGGGAATGAAAAATCCTTGCTCTACGTGCAAATCAGACACCGAACCATACTGATACGGTATATGCCTGGAATAAGATTTTAACATTTCAAAAATACGCGAATTGGGAAAAAAGACCCTGTTGGGGAGGGGGAGGCAGTGAGGGGTGGGGTGGGTTGGGGGGGGGGGGGGGGGGGGCAGTGGAAGAGTTAAAAATATCTTCCAAGTGGATGAGATTTAATAAGATAAACAGAAGTAGTAGTAATCCCATCCTGTCTTAATTCATTATTTCAATATTTTAACCTTTATTAGTATTCCTATCAGTAATAATTATAATTATCATCATTACTATCTTGACTCAAACATTATTTCCCTTCTAACAGCCTCGTTTTCATTCAACGCCAACCTTGCGCTGAAGAGATCAAGCTAAGTGACAAACTCGATCGTTTTCACTGTCCTATTTGTTTTTGTCTTGCCTGAAGAAGACCTAAGAGGTCGAAACGCGTCATGTTTTGTCTTGTGACTCGTTTGTCCCCGTTTCTCTCTTGGCGGTTCGCTAACATTTACTTACGATAAGCAGCCAACATTGCCAGACTCCAACCATTCTCATAACTGGATTGAAAAACACTAGACATAGACAGCGAAAGGTTAAAGGACTTGATCTTATCATGAAGAGGCTGAAAGTGAGTCTTCTTGTACTGGTACAGTCAAATACAAAAATGAGGGATATCGAGAATCTAACCACATGCACAAGCAGGTGCCGGCTTAAAATATCTGCCTAAGCAACCATTAACCCGCAACCTATGTACAAGGTTACGGTTTGGGACTGGCCCTGGGGAACTACAACATTTTCTTGTTGGTTTAGTCATATCCCATCTGTGCTTCCTAGCTGAATCTTCAAGGAACTGTTTCTATCTTATCTTGCATATTGGACTTTAAAAAAAAAAAAAAAAAATTTTTAATCCCTTCAGCAAGATCATCATGAACATGACTATGATACAATCAAAAATTCCTCTCACATTCAGTCACTGTCTACACACATACATTTTGTTTTTTTAGTTTATGATGTACATATTCATTCAAATTTGTATCCGTTAATTATGTTATAAAAACTTCTTATTTGTCTAAGACTGAATAAATAATTTCATGTATCACAATCTAGTGATCTGTGAGTGAATGAAAGAAAGTACAGTTTCAGTATTGTAAATGTATGTTTCATATGCTCCGTCTATGAAGATTTTTGTAATAGTGGACAAAAAGGACAAGCAGAAATAGAAAAAAAGCAAACAAACAATATATATATATATATATATATTAACATTTTAAATATATTTAAATTTTGGAACAAATATTTCAATAGTTGAACAATTCTCAAAAATGTACACGGTCACAAACCAATAAACACACAAAAAACGGACTAACAAAAAGACACACTCACACACACACACGTACACAAATGTATACCATTGTCAGTTGTTAAGATTGGTGGGCACACGGGAGAGATATTTCAAATGAACATCTACATCCTTAATATACTGTATATGGATGGTGCTAAAATATAAATTGCATCTGGAGTTTTGCTCTTTTGTGTTTCAGTCGTTGTCTTTTCGTTTCATACTCCACAGTATTGTATTCAGCAAATCACTTTCAATACTCCTTTTATTCCCATTTGCTCTTCCTACTTTAAATCTTATTTTCCCGTACATGTATACTGTTTGCCATTTTTTGATTGCGCTTTCTCCGAGGGCACAGTCCAGACAGCTTCCGGAACCCCCATCCACTATTTCAGAAATGTTTTAGAGACTCTCGAATTTATATATTGGATGAAGGCCCCTAAAGCCCCTCAGACTGTATCGCCGGGGTCAACGTGCACAGATTCATAGATTTCTTACATGACAGTAGCTAAAAAATAATAATATTAAATAAAATAAAAACAATGATAATAGTAATAGCACAATTTTTTTTTTTATATCAGTATGAAAAATCAGTCACATTATTATCACTAATATTTCAAGCCATATGATTTCACAACATATAAGTTCACACCATAATGATATTCTACAGGTCATATCTCAATTCCATTTAAGATTTTCAGATATAGAGTTTTGAGGGACTGCAAAGGTAAAGGTAAAGCCCGCTACCAATCCGACACCGCAGCAGAGTCCATCCAACTAACCAACAAGCTACCTACTGGGTAGGCCAGTCCGCCGATTGGTCAGCAGAACACAGCCACAGTATCGCGTTGTCAGATCAGCAGCGGGCTCAAGACCGTACAGATGTGGCCTTTCCCTCAAATGTCCATCTCCCCTCCGTAAGCAAAAAAAACAACAACAACAACAACAACAACACAACAACAACAACACCACCACCAACAACAAAAAAAGTAAGCGACCAGACTGTAGAGGTGAAATAATGTTGCCTGCCTCCCTCCCTTTGACTAAGAAGAAAGGGAGAAGTTGTGGCACCTCCCCTATGTCCTCCATCCTTCCATAAACGAAAGCGAAAAAACAGAAGGACAAAGCAAGGGAGTAGGCAAGAATGCACAAGAAACATAAGAGTTGCCCCCCCCCCCCCCCCCCCCCCCCCCCTCATCCTTCCCTCATCCTTCAATAGGGAAGAAAGAGGGGACTCACATCAACAATTAGACGACCTCGTGTGTTTTTCATGATAGAGCAGTAAAAACAACATCAGCAACTATTGTTGAGCCCACACATTAAATGGGATTCTAACATAAGTAATAGTAGTATTAATAAAAAGTAAAGATACCAATTTAAAAAATAGATAAACAAATAATTAAATAGATTTAACAAACTACCAGTATTAGTTGTACATAATAGTAACAATTTATCACGAATCTTACCCCTGTGTTAGTCAGAACTTCAAGAAGTGTACTATGAAGAAGCCTCCTTTTAAGATTCAGTGGAGCATATTTCTAGTGGGATAAAGACCGACGGTACAAGCAGCAAATCTACCCCAGTATTGGTATCACCAGAGGCGTTACTCTCCATTTACAGAAGAAAAGCTTTATGAAACTAGTGTTTGATATAATGCCCACTGTTCATTACAGAGAGGCAATGTGCCTTCCAAAAAGTGCATGTACCTAAGATCTGTATATCTTTGTTTCAATACACCAAGAAAGCCTTGTGTACTGGGCACTACATTTTTCATGTAAACTTATAAAGGTAAAAGTTTGCAAGCAACAGGATATAATTAAGACCAAAGTCTGTTTTGACTCCTTCTTTACATCCAAATACAATCAATGTTTCTGAGAATGTTAAACGACATCAATGCTGACAGTTACTGGACAACATACGGTTATATGGTAAGTTCATATAAGTTTGCACGTGAAAGCTAGGGCAGAATTTAAGCAATACGGCGACTAGAATTTGCCAATTCCCGATGAAACATTTGAAATAGTATCTTTCAAACATTCTTCCTAGAGAGATTTTTTGTTTGTTTGTTTGTTTTTTTGTTTTTGGAGTGAGGTTGACGGGATTGTTATGCCATATGTTTTAGTGTTTGATTAGTATCCGAACAAACCTTCTCCCCATCTGTAGTCAAGTGATCGATTACCATTGAAGCTGTTTTGTTCTCTTTTATAGCATGCTTTAAATGTGGAACCAGGTTTTGCTGCTTATCTTCCTCACCCATAAAGAAGAACCTTCACCGATGAAGATCTTACTTCCCCGCCGTTAACATCTGGCATTGACTATACTTTGTTTATTTTTTTTTTATTAAAATACAATGTCCAGTGATAGGAGAGTCACGGTTTCCTATTTCAACAATGAAGTGGTCAAACTCAGTGGGCTGGGACACCTCTAGTTTCAGTCACACCTAGTTAATTACTCCACTGCACTGTTGTCTGATTTTGTTGTCATGTCATGCTATTCCGTAGCAGATAATGCTGCTCCTTTTGGAACGTCCCTCTAAATCGTCCGTTTTACGTTCAAAGTTTTCCAGCCGTGAACTCAGAGTTTGATTTTCATCTTTCAAACGTTTGTTTTCAAGTTTCAGATCTTTCACTTCGTCCCTTTTTGAAACCGTATCTTCCTGTACACATGTTCTTCACCTCTTTCCCATCCTTCTTCAAACTATCAAATTTACATACAGTTCAGTTAATGAAGAGAGGCCAACATATCTTTCATCGTTATGTCACTAGACGTTGCAGAGGATGTAAATGATGATCGAGTAGAACCACTGCTTGCAGACGACAGCAGGTCCAGATCCCATCGCAGCATCAATGCAGAAAACCTCCGAGGTGCAAATGCGCCAGGGGAAATCCTAAGATGACACCGTCTTGCAGCCTTGACAGCTTCAATGTCCGAATGAACAATGATGATTGATTTTCTCTGCGTCGACGACACAAGAAAGAAACAAACACAGATACGAACACACCACAGATTGCCCAAGAGGCCAAAGCTCCTTCTGGCTACCATTTGGCAACTATCTATCACGTCTTTGGATCCAGCGAAAAAAACTAGGGGAAACAGAAAATCTCATTTTAATACGGAGCTCATGTCAGCAGATGTTTACACTTTAACAACGGAAAATGACGCCCCCCTTCCCCAGAGAGAGAGAGAGAGAGAGAGAGAGAGAGAGAGAGAGAGAGAGAATAGTAGAGAGCCAGATGTCCTTTCCTTTTTCCTTCGGACAGTCCCGAGCTGGGTGCTCTGCCTCAAGAGGCTGCAATCGAGTCATAAGACTGTTTAAGTCCTTTCTATTAGCTCCCCTCCCCTGATTTTGCACAGTAACACTCATTACGGCCCCTTCCCTTCCCCTACCTTTCCCCATCCCCAGCCCCCATATTGTCCCAAACCTCATCACCTGTCTGCATGATTTCTTTTAATCTTATTACTGCCCGCAGATGTCTTGCTGTCAAATTGGTTAAGAGGCGTCCTCATGTCGGGACCCGCTGAAAGGACCCCGACTGCCCACTTGTTTTTGTTTGTCGTTATTGTTGTTAGTGGTGGTGGTGGTGGTGTGTGTATGTGCATAAACCATATGTCGATGGTGGATTGCAGATGGTTGATTTACATGCTTATATTACTTTATTAAAGTATCCTGGCTTAAACGGCTAACTTATGAAGGAACCCTGCAAACTTTTGTATATGCCTTATTTCCTAATTTTGTAAATTTGTCAAATCTGGGAGAAGAATATGTACATGTTTGTGTGGAAAAGTTGTAAGAATTTGCGGGGGTGGGGGGTGGGGGGGGGGGGAGCAGACGTGCTGAAACATTGCAAACATCTGTACGTAAAATGCCCCCCACCGAAGCTTGCAGAATTTTTGGCTTAGTGTATACATACGACAAGCATATACTAAGAGACAGGCATGTAGTATTCATTAAAGAATGGGTTGAGGAAAATATTTTATTTATTCACCAATTGTATAATCTAAATGATAGTAAATTCCTTCCCTTTAGAGAATCTAAGGAACTTTATCCAAATATCAGGCGAAAACTAACTGTCTTCTCTATAATGGCATTATCAACGCCATTTTGGAATACCAACAGAAATGCAGAATTGAGATTGATCCTAGATGTAGTGTAAAAGATACTAAAACTGGAAAGTAATCAAAGAAGGAGGCAAAAGTGTCCAGGCAATGCTTACAAGATCAGAGGTTCATCCTACTGCAGCCTTGAAATGGGACAAAATCTATAACGATCTAAATTGGATTGAAATTTTCAAGCAGTGTTATAAGTGTCATGATGTTAAATTAAGATGGTTCCAGGTGAGAATACTACATCGCTTCTTAAACACAAGGAAATATCTGTACGACTAAAGGTGGTGTTTTTCTTTTTTCTTTTTTTTCTTTTTTTTTTTTTTTTTTTACTGGAACGTGAACGGCATACTATCTAAGTTATTATTGATTTTTTCTTTTTTTTTTTTTTTTCCCTTTTTTTTTTTTTTTACTGGAACGTGAATGGCATACTAAGTTATTATTGAATTTTTTTTTTTTTTTTTTTTTTTTTTTAACCCTGGAACGTGAATGGCATACTATCAAAGTTATTACTGATAAGTAATTTGTTGTGACGGAGCGTTTTTGTTCAATCACATTTTTCACAACAACTCCGCTTATCGGAGCGAGTTCACTGAAAAACCGGTTGGTTGGGTTGGTTAACAGGCGTTCACCTGTACACCGTATAAGCAAAGTGAGCGCGGGTAGTCAACCAGTCTCTGAAGAAATTCCGGCTAGTTCGCCTACCCAGTGCAGCCGGCGAGGGACTCAGTTCAGTTTTTGTGACAGCCAGGTATGTTCAGTTAGTTAAAAAATTGAGAGTCTAAATCGAAACCGTTTCTCAAACAAGGTTAGGCGTTTGCAACTTCCTCAGCGCGCCAGTGACGGTTTTGTTTTTTTTTTTTAAAGAAAAAGAGAGAAAACATTCATGGCTTTGCTATGCTTTAATTTGCTATGGTGTAGGAGTAAATTATCATTTAACCTCCGTCAGATAGAAAGATGATGAGGAAGCATGCTGTGATCGAAACAGGATATGGCTTATGCTTTATTATTCTTTCAAAAAGGAAAAAAAAAAAAAGTTGTTGTTTATTCTTAGCTAAGGAATAACTGTCGTGGCATATCCCTCCTTAGTATCGTTGGGAAGGTTTTTGCACGAGTAGTACTGAAGAGGCTCCAAGTACTTGCACAGCAAGTTTATCTTGAATCACAGTGCGGTTTCCGTGCCAACAGATCCACTATAGATATGATCTTCTCCCTTAAACAACTTCAGGAGAAATGTAGGGAGCAAAGGCAGCCACTCTTGATTGCCTTCACAGATCTCACAAAGGCTTTCTATCTGGTCAGCAGGGATGGCCTCTTCAAGATCCTCCCCAAGATTGGATGTCCACCCAAACTTCTCAGCATCATCAGATCCTTCCACAAAAACATGAAAGGCACCGTCATCTTTGACAGTTCAACATCAGCTGCCTTCAACATACGGAGTGGAGTAAAACAGGGTTGTGTCCTGGCTCCCTCCCCTTTTTTGTTTTGGAATCTTTTTGCGGTGATGCTGAAACACGCATTTGGTCCTGCAGCTGACGGTATCTACCTTCGAACCAGGACAGACGGAAAGCTCTTCAACCTCTCCAGAGTAAGAGCCAGGACTAAAGTCAAGCTGAGGTGTCTGCATGACTTCCTCTTTGCAGACGACGCAGCAGTAATCGCCCACTCAGCCGAGGACCTACAGCAGCTCATGACTCGCTTCAGCAATGCCTGCCAAGACTTCAGGCTTACCATTAGCTTGAATAAAAAACAAGTCATGGGACAGGATGTTGACTCTCCCCCAGTCATCAACATCAATGACCATGAACTGGATGTCGTCCATGACTTTGTTTATCTGGGCTCAACTATCTCAGACACACTCTCACTTGACGCAGAGCTCAACAGGCGCATCGGTAAGGCAGCCACCACCATGACCAGACTGACAAAGAAAGCATGGAACAGCAGCAAGCTGACCGAGCACACAATGATCCAGACCTACAGAACCTGCGTCGTGAGCACCCTCCTGTATGGCAGCGAGTCTTGGACTTTGTGTGCCCGACAACAGCAAAAGCTCAATGCTTTTCATATGTGTAGTCTCCGATGCATTCTGAACATCACCTGGCAGGACAAGGTCCCAAACAACACTATCCTGGAAAAAAACCGATGTACCAACATGTACACGCTGCTGAAACAGAGATGTATGCGCTGGCTCGGCCATGTCGTGCGCATATATGACGGACGGATACCTAAAGACCTCCTCTATGGAGAACCTATGCAGGGAAAACGTCCCACAGGCAGACCACAGCTGCGATTCAAAGATGTGTGCAAGAGGGACCTAAAGGCCTTGAACATCGACCAGAACAACTGGGAAGCAACAGCCTCGAACGGTCAGCCTGGAGACAGACTGTGCAGAAAGGTCTCTCCAAGTTCGAAGAGACACACGCTCAGCAGCACGGGGAAAAGAGAATGAAAGAAAGGCTACAGCTCAGGCAGACAGACCAACGTCAGACTTCATCTGTGCCCTCTGCCACAGGGACCGTCATTCCCGCGTCGGACTGGCCAGCCACACCCGTCGCTGTACCACAGCGCAACTCCATAGTCTTCCGAGACTGAAGGATGCCAACTACTATTGATGGATAGGAATGTATGGAATCATGTTGAGAGTTATTTAAAGCCAGCTTACGCTATGTTATGTGATGTGATGTATAGTGAACATCTACCTGGTGTTAAACAAGAATGCACAACGATTGTGTCATGTATGTAAAATGGATATTGATAATGGGGAATAGTGGCTTTTGATAAATAAAAAAATGAAAAAAGAAAGATGAATGAAAACGTTTTCGCTTGAGAGGTAGTGATCTTGTAAAATGTTGTTAAAACATTATGTTATGATCCTGCGAAATGATCAAAACATTTTGTTTATGAACGAGGTGGGAGAAGGTAATGAATGATACACTAATCACACTTTCGCTCATTGTGAAGGTCTATATGGTAGTCTTTCGTAACTAACGGAAGGTTATGATTTTGATGAAAGATGACGTCTTAGCATGTTGAACTTTTGAGATAGCAATTTTGAAAGAAGTAATGTGTCTCCATTTATTGAAACCTTGTCGATTTTTGGCTGTAGATAGTCTCTCTTTACGATAAAAAAAAATATGAAGCCATTATTAACTGTGAGTGTAATTAAAAGACTAGGGATAGTAGGCTGGATAGTCAAAGAAGTTTTCTCAGTTTCCCCAGGTTGAATGTGTCCCTAGTGTTCTCCCTACCTCGGGTCTGGGGCCTGCTGTGTATACCCATTCTCCACCGAGCCTGGTGTGCGAGAGGCTGGTGCATGCCAGTATAGACCTGACAAGCCAGCCAGCGCCTCTTCTGCGAGAGAAGACGTCGCTTCGGGTTCGAGACCCAAAGTCCTGTTCGTCAGCTGCGCCCTGCGCTGGTCCTGCCTAGTCAGAACTACCGCCAATGTTGACAACGACCTGCAGCGTCAGCGTCGTCCCTGCGCGTCGTGAGACCCTTCGTGTCGTCGATCTTGCGCATTGTGAGACCCTTGTTGCTGTGCGGAGGCTGGTGCCTCAAACGTAGCAGAGTGCTACTTAAGTGTGAATCATAGTTTGTTTGTTTGTTTTTTTTTTTTTTTTTTTTTTTGGGGGGGGGGGGGGGGGGGGTAGGAAATGGTTACTTTCCTAGTGGACAGAGACGTCACAGCATCGATCCGTCGTCGTCATTTCAAGTCACCAACCCTACTGACAGTTGCAGTGTCGTCGCGTCGACTTTGTTCTTCACCTGCGTCGACCCCTACTTGGTCTAATGTCACTTGAGGGTGAAGAGACGTTAAATTAAAGTACTACTACTACTACTTGCAGACTGCGCCCCCTTAGGCCAGACAGTGCCTGTGACAGACTGTTGTGTGTGCGCCATATATATATATATATATATTGTACACCCATAATTGGGGTGTGCTCCTTGTGTGTTATTCATGTCTATTGATGATGGTGTTTTGTATGTGTTAGATGGCCCAGGCGGCATAGAAGAAATACAAAAAAAATTGAAGTTGTGTTGTCTGGCTGTCTATGTGCGGTTGAGTGGGAGTGTGTGGTAGGAAAGCGCGAGCACGCATTTCTGGGAGAGTCACACACACACAGACATACACGCACCAAGCACCCATTCGTAACACTTGGCAGTAGTTTTAGCATGGTGACACATGCATATTCAACAGATCAAGAGCGACCCATTTTCTGCTGAACTGTCGCATTAGTGAGAGAGAGAAGGAGGAGGGAGAACGGATAAAACAGCTAATACAATATCATTCGGCTCTGACAACTAAATCCTACGGTGCTCACAGAAAGACACGTTCATTGATACTCATTCCCACATACTTATCCAGATTGATGGCAACCACTTCCACTTCTTTGTTTAGTTGGAAGCACTGCATCTCAAAGACTACAAAGTAAAAGTTCAGCACCAACACATTCTGATCAGAAAATTAATGTCAAATAATGATATTTCCTCATCTTACACCTTCACTTTGGATTATTTCTTTGTTAAAAAACTATGAAAAGAAAGCAAAACATGTACCAGTGTTCAAGGCCAAACGTTCCCTATTCTTAATCATATTTTTTTGCTTGTACGTCAACATACCTCCAGTCCACTGCCATTCTCTTGACAACTCAGAAGTAAAGAAAACTTCAGTATTCCTTTCTGAGTATTCATGAATAAATAAAATATTCTCCTTACTGGATCCTCAGAAACTTTTCTTCAAAGTTTTGCGTTTGGGGTCCTCACAAACACAGCATTTCAATGATGCCCTTCTGGACCCTTACAAATACAACATTCCAATTTTGCACGTCTGGGCCCTCACAAATACAGCATTCCAGTGATGCTCTTCTGGACCGTCACAAATACAACATTCCACTGTTGCCCCTTCTGGGCCTTTACCAACTTTTCATTCCAATGTTGCCCTTCTGGGCCCTCACAAATACAATATTGAATATTGGGCCCTCAGTCACATGTGTCCCATTTTGGGCCCTTACTAATTCAGTTTTTCAATGTTGCCCATGCTGTTGCTCATCAATACAAAGTTGCAGCATTGCTCATTATGGGTACTAAAGATCGCAACATTCCAGAAGTCAACTCTGGGCCTTCAGAAATACAAAATTTCTATGTTACCAAATTTTGGCTTTCACGTTTCTTATTCTAGGCCTCCACACATTCAAATACAAAATTCCAGTCTTGCTCATTCTGGGACTCTACAACACAAAATTCCTATCTTGTCCATCTGCTCCTCCTCAGCCCCCACCCCACCCCTCTCATCCCCATTCTGGACCGTCACAAATACAAAATTCTATTCTAGACACACAACATTACAGTACTGTCAATCTTGGCCCTAACAAATATAAAAATCTAATACTTCTCACCCTGAACCTTACAAACACAAATTCAACTGTTGCCCATTTTGGACATTCAGAATTCCCAAATTCCCGTGTTGGCAAATCTTTGTCTTCACAGACAAAAAATTCAATTTTGCTCATTCTGGGCTCTCAAAATTTTATACACACACATCATGCCTAGTTCATTCTAGGCCACCACAAATAAAAAAAAAGAACAAAATTGCAATGCTCCCCATTCTGAGCCCTCACAAATCTAAAATTCCAATGTTGCCCATTCATGGCCCTCACAAATACAAACTTCCGATGTTGTCCGTTCTGGGCCCTCAGTGTCGCCCATTATTCATCCTCAGAGATAGAATCTGACAATTTTGTCCATTCTGTGCTCTAAGAAATTCAAAATCCCCATGTTCCAGGACACTCATTTTGAAAAAAAAAAAAAAAAAGATGGAAAAGTATTCGACTGGGGCTGCAAGGCGTATTTTTTTTAGTCACTCTTCCAACGCAAGAGGAGTCGCAATTTCGTAAAACAACAGCTTTGAATTTAAGATTAAACAAGTTGTTAAGGATAATCCTGGAAACTTTCTCTTACTAAATGCTGACATACAAAGGAATGATTTCCTTTTTCATTCAAAATATATGGGCCAAACAGGGATGATGCAGAGTTCTGCAATTGTCTTAAACAAAACATTGTTGGGCGTGGTCTGAAAATGTTATAATAGGTTGGGATTTTAATCTGCTCCTGGACCCTTCTAGAGATTATCACAATCATAAACATGTAAATAATCCTCATTGATTGAAAACGTTAAAGACAAATGCTCTATAAATACAACAGGCATTAATAAAACTGATGAAAAATTACTGTTCTCAATTTCTGATGACCTATTTCTCGATTTCCTGTTAATACAAGTAAGGTCGAAATAAATGAATATGCTACTGCGAGAAAAAGAAAGATTAATGATGAGGAAAAACAATCAGAACACATTAATTATCAAATAATGGAAAAAAAAGGGCAACCAAAAAATGAAAATGATATCAAAGTCATTAACAAGAAGAAAAAAAAACTGACGGATATCAGAGGAAAAACGAATAGAAGGAGTTTTGTAAGATAATGAGCTAGATGGATAGCAAATAGAGAGAAAGTTAGTAGTTATTTTTGTAATCTTGAAACACGGCATTTCATCAGTAAAAATATAGCAAGACTAACTGATAAACAAAATGTTTTAATGAAAAAAATTGGGCATCCCTAAAGAAGTATACAGTTTTTATAAAGCACTACACACAGAAAATTCTGTAGAAAATTGTGACAAAAGATTTAGTGGAAGACTTCCCCCTGCGTTCCAGATGTTCCCAAAATCACAAAAATAAACAAATAAAGCAGTTCTCATTCCCTCTGAATCCCTTTCTGCTTTGGAGACCATTGCTGGCCGTAAGCTAAAGCACTCCCGATTCCTGATTTCTTTTCTTAACTTGTAAACCTCTCTGAATCTGATGTGCACGGCATAGTTTTTGCCTTGGTTCCCGGTCATGCTGGCATGCGAGGCAATGAGGAGACTGATCAACTTACAGAGGATGCCACAAATAAGGAGTTGTGCAGATTTACTATCCCTTACGCCGATCTGACACTAAAATCTCAGACTTATATCAGAATAATGGCAAGAAGATTAGTACTCGCAGGCAAATAAACTCTTTCACATCTGTTTAAACCTTAAAAAGAGTTTTATATCGGCGGCCACAGAATTAATGTGCAAATTACACACAGGCATTATTTTTTTTATGCATTTTGGTATCTTTTAAAATGTCAAATCAGATCATGTTGCATACAGCCCAGCCACATTAGACTTGACATCTTTTGTCAAAGTCAAGCCTCTGCACGGTTGTTAAAAAGAAATTAATTTTAAAAGGCGAATAAGCTTCTTAGTGTATTCCATGTGATGCATCGCTCACTATAAAACATGTTCTCGTTCTTAAAGATTGTTGGAACTTATATGATGTCAAACATAAATACTTTACAGCAGACTCCATGAAAACCTTGTTCAGTGATGCTCCACCTGAGGTGATTTTTTAGTTCCTGAAAGAGAACATTTTCAATCTGATCTAAGACTTTACGCAAGACAGACTTTTAACAATTTTTGCGCGTTTTAGAAAACTTGCCTAATTGTTAATGAATATTTTAAACAACAGGGTAAGGAGCTGACTCTGACGAAATGATATCCCTCATATGAACCTTCACCGTCGGCTTCGCAATAAACATGAACTGAACTGAACTGAACTGAACTGAACTCTCTCTCTCTCTCTCTCTCTCTCTCATCAGACCTACATGTAAATATACCTTTCTTCAATACACTACTTTGGTCGTTTCAATGTCCACAATGTGTCACCATTCAATTCAATTCAATCAACTTCATTGTCCATCGTATTTTAATATCTAATTTGAAGGTGACACGAACAGATTAAAGCCTACAGATGTTCTCCAAAGTCACGGCCAATCACGTCAGATTTCTTATGGGGCAGAGACGAGTCAGTCTCAAATGAATGCAGCAGCGCATATCATTCGACGGACTTGCTTCATAGTCATATTAGTACTGAATAACACGAAGCATATCTAGAATACCATAAGAAAATGCACGCTGGAACACAAACTCGGAATGATACGCACCCTCACCCATCAGGCCAACACCATCTGCTCTACTCAGGATGCCAAAGACCAGGAAATGGAACACCTCAAACTGTTCTCACTGTATTGGGCTATGAGAAGTGGGCGTAGAACACCCCAGCTAGCGAAAAGATAACACTGCATCTTACCACCAAACAAGACCAAACCAGGCGTAAAAAGACATGTCACCATCCTCCATGTCTGCGGTGTAGCTGAAGCCTTGAGCAGGAAGATAAGGAAAACCGGCGTCTCCGTACATTCCAAACCTAACAACACCATCTGCAGCCAGCTGGTTGCCCCCCAGGACAAAACTGACAAACTAGACAAGTCTGGAGTGATCTACTAAATACGACTGTCGTGACTGGGAAGAGAACTATGTTGGGGAAACTGACAGAAGCCTTCGAAAGCGCTTGACAGAACACAAAAGGGAATCACCACCAGTAGGTGCCAACCTACACGCCCAGCAACATCAGTTCATTAGCGTTCTCACCCGTGACAATAGATGGTTTCAGCGTGGGGTGAAGGAGGCTATACATATTGCCACCAACAACCCCATACTCAACCAAGACAGACAGACACACCTTGCCATCGGTGTACAACACCCTCATTGTTCAGTCACATGACCAGGGTTCGACCCATGGTCGTGTGCACTGAACTTCAGTTCACCCAGTAGCAACACCACCGCTGAAGAAGACGGACGGAGGTCTGTCGATGTCAAAAGCTCCAAGTAAGTGCTATTCCTAGCTGAGTGACCTGTTTAAATCCGGTAGTCGACAAAATGCACATTACAACTCGTCGATCTGAGTCAGTAAAGTTGTAAAACAAATATACGAATGCCTGAATTGTTTCTTTATATGAGACCCTCAGTTTTCAGATTTGGCCTTCAGTTTGGGTTACAGAGTGTCACTGTATCGCTCATTTTAAAATTCGACAGGGAACACTGTACCTTAAAAATATGGCATTTGCATATATATAGAAAAGAAGTATTTTGCTGATTGAACACAGTTAACACCTTCAGCCAAAATGACCCATTATTTGTGAAAAAAGGTCTTTTACGATCTTTCATTAAATTGAAAGAAACATTCGTGTTGTAGACGACGACAGAATGATGTTAACTGGGTAGCTCTTCAGATGTCTTGACAGCTATGATCTTGCATATGCTGACTAGTTTTCCAAATTTCGTTTAAACAGTTTTCTGCGTTAAAAAAAAGTAAAAAAAAAAAAAAAAAAAAAAAAGACTGAGAGATGAAGGAAATAGATGAGCAGGAGCAGGATGAAGAGAATGCATGGGGAGGGGGGAGGAGGGAGGAGCGAGAAGGGAGGAGGATGCAGAGAGAGAGAGGAGGATGCAGAGAGAGAGAGAGAGAGAGAGAGAGAGAGAGAGAGAGAGAGAGAGAAGAAGAGAGAAGAGAGAGGAAACAGGCAAGCTGGCTGGCAGGCAGAGAGAGAGTGACAGAGAGAGAGAGAGAGAGAGGGAGGGGGGGGGGGGGGGGGGGGGCAGGCAGAGACGGACAGGAGAGGGGAAAGACAAAGGGAGAGAAGGGGAGACAGACAGCCACAGAGAGAGAGAGAGAGAGAGAGAGAGAGAGGAGAGAGAGAGAGGAGAGAGAGAGGAGAGAGAGAGAGAGAGAGAGAGAGAGAACAGGCAGGCTGGCTGGCAGACAGAGAGAGTGACGGAGAGAGAGAGACAGAGGGAGAGAGAACGGGGGGGGGGGGGGGGGGGGGGGGGGGGGGGTAGGCAGGCAGAGACAGACAGACAGGAAGGGAAAGACAAAGGGGAGAGGGGGGAGAGACACACACACACACACACACACACACACACACACACACAGAGAGAGAGAGAGAGAGAGAGAGAGAGAGAGAGAGAGAGAGAGAGAGAGAGAGACTGACACTGACATCTTTTATTGACAATGGCTTATAAGCCTTTCGTCAATGGGGTACAATGTCTTTTTTCATGCCCAGAAGAAAAGAAAACAAAAGAAAAACTGCAAATTAGGTGTCTACACAACTAATCATAATTAAGAAATGATTTCCATTTCCGTCACTCATTTGCGTTTCTTGTATATGTTCTAGTACAAAATCATTCCCACAACCATTCCCTTCACATACGCACACTTATCCATCCTATCTTCCATCGACTTGCACGCACGCATTTGTATCCTTATCCTCCCCTCTCCCCATTCACAAACATTCTCTGTACAGATGATTATCTGGCTTGATGTTATGAAAACCACTCACTTGAACCATCAAGCTTGAAGGTCAAATAAGTATTCTAAACAATGAAAATGAAATATAATTGATATCCCCTCAGTGTTTTGAACTTTTATTCATTCATAATTTTCTTCCACGTGTCTACAGCTTCTGTTATATTTTGCCACAATCTTTAACAGTGTTCCATCATTTGTTTGCAAAAATATTGTTAATGTTTCGACTCTTGACTCTGTTTTGATCAAAGAGACTTGATTTTTTTCTAATGTTCCCATAAGCAGGACACAAGTGAACAAAAAAAATGTAACTCATCTTCTCTAATTGCAAAATCATTACATAATGGACATGAATCATCAACAACATCATTATTCAGATATCATTGTTTATTAGCATTTAATCCCAGTGTTCTATTTCTAAATCTTGCAAGGATACCTCTTTGCCACTGATTAGATACTAGATGTAAATACTTTTCTGCCTCCAAGTTACGTTTGAAGGATAGGAACCACGTTCTTCCAGTTGGCTGTGTCAGTTTTTGTTTACACGAGGAAATTAGTCTATCTTTGACTTCAGACACAAAAACGGTTTCGTTTTCGACTGCCCGGCTCAACCACACTATTCCAAACCCCCATTCTCTGCCAGCACTTTCTTAACCTTAGAGGCCCAGTTAACATTTCCCAACTCATATTGTTGCAGCATTATGTCATAGGCTTGCCTGCTCAGTCTAGTTACTAGTAACCGTATTACTTTACACCAGTATCTAACACACTTTACAATAATCTGATGTACAACGGGTACCTTCCTGTTTCACCGTAAGCTATTTTATTGGACGAATGAATCGGAATATTCAGAAACCGTTTAATTGCATAAGTGTGCACTCTTTTCTATTTTTTAGATTTTCCTCCCAGTCCCCATATTTCAGCACCATATGTAAGAATCGGTTCAATCTGGGTATCAAATAACTTCCAAAATATGTGTGTGGATCAGTAGTATTTAATTTCTTCAACGTTTTCAAAATTTCTATCACTCTTTTTTTGCCTTTTCTACTTGTTTCACACCAACCTAAATTCCAACTTAGTTTTGTTGTAAAAAACATTCCTAAATATTTGTACGAATTCGTTACTTTAACCTCAGAATTACCATACCACCAAACTTCATTCTTAGCTAAATATCCACCTTTCCGAAACACAATAATGTTGGTTTTACCAAGGTTTACTGTCAACTGTAGTTTATTAGCTTCCCGTTTCAAAACATTCAATTGGTTTTGCAATCCTATTGCTGTATTAGACAACAGAATTACATCATCGGCAAACAGCATCATGAAAATCTCCACAGCACCTGGAATAATCTGAATACCATGTTTCCCATTTCTTGAGAGTTCTTAAACAAGCTCATTGATAAAAAAGAAGAAAAAAAACTGCGGGCTTAAAAGGCAGCCTTGTTTGACTCCACGTAGGCAATTGAAAAAAATCAGAATAAACAAATTTCACACACACACACATAGCAAGACCGAGTCGTACATTCCACGTAATGCCGTATATAACTTTCCGTTTTCTAAGAACATCCGTAAGATATCTCTGTTTACAGAATCAAAAGCTTTCCTGAAATCAACAAAAACGACATACAATTTTGTATTTTAAGCATGTATTTTTGTACAAGGGCGAACAACGTAAGTATACGATCAGTTGTACTGTACCCAGATCTAAATCCTGCCTGCTCTTCCACGATTTCTTTCCCAGTCTGTCCAACGTTTTAATCTCACATTAAAAATGTGCGTGTAAGCTTTGCTGACAACACTTGTCAGTGCTACACCTCGGTAGTTGTCAGGAGTGTTTACATTTCCCTTTTTGTGGATAGGGACAATGATTGATTTAGCCCATTCAACCGGAAATGACCCGCTCTGAAACAAATTATTGAGCATCAATACTAGAATATCAATTACTAAATTATTAGAACTCTTTAGCATTTCCCCTACAATTTTATCTGGCCCTGCGCTCTTCCCACCCTTCAAATGTTTTATGCCGTCCATCACTTCTTGTCTAGTAATCGGTTCGTTGAATAAAGGTTCGCATGATCATTTCTGTTTCTAATTCTTGTCTTTGTACTCTATCACCTTCCTCTGTGTTACTAGAATGGTTAAAGACATTAAAGAAATGATTATACCATTGCTGAGATGTAATATCATTATTTATCGTTGTCTTCTGTTCATCTGTCTTACTGCTGACCAGAAACGCTTTGGATCATGGGGTGACTCTTTTAATCTTTGTAAATGTGATCTCGTCAAATTCTTCCTTTTTCTTTTTTTTCCTCAGATTACTGTATTGTACTCTTTCTTTGACGTACTCATCTTTACGCTCTTTTATGTGGCCCGGTTTTCGCTCTCCTGTATCTCTTAAGCAGATTTTTTTACCAGACGTTTTTGTCGACATTCCATGTCAAACCAATCATCACAATTTTTTTCTTACGTTATGAACCTTTCTCACCATGCACGCTGCGGCACCACACAAAGCATTCACAAAAAGTTCAGTACATAAATCAATGTTATGACAATTTTGAGTAATTCCTTCCATGATGTTTCTAAAATCATTTGATTCTAATTCATTTTTAAACAAGTGTTCATTTTCATCAAACCGTACAATCTTTTCTTCATTACTCTGCAGTGCTGACTGGTCTTTTTTTGGTTTCGTTAAACTTGTTCTTTAATTTCATTTCTACAGGCAAGTGCCATGAAAAACAGTCTGTCCCCAACATTCATTTTGCAAGATTCCCTCAGCTGAGAAGAGACCAGAAAATAATCAATTACACTACACCCATGTGGGGAAATAAAAGTGAATTCCACTTCTTTGTCATAAACACAAAAACATTCAATATAAACAGATCAAACAAATAACACAAATCTAACAATGATTCCCCAAAACTGTTAATCGACTGGTCTTTTGAACAATCACTTCAATGAATTCTAAATCATCGTCATCATCATGAGAGAGAGAGAGAGAGAGAGAGAGAGAGAGAGAGAGAGAGAGAGAGAGGGGGGTGGTGTTACACATACAGAAAGGCAAGCAGTCAGATAGACAAGGACGAGGGAAGGGGAGGGAGGAGGTGGATAGAGACATCAAATCATTCAGACAAACTGAACTCACAGACTATACAAGCCGCACACATATCACTGCTTTACCTCGTGGGGCTCAAGCCAGTGTCGGGAGAGGACGACAACACAGGACTGTGGCCGGCAGGTCTGGAAGAGGCGTCGCTCACCTTGCCCGGACTGGGGCTTTGGTAGTTCACCCCCTCCGGCCTCGACACCCGCTTACTCCCGGCTGTCCGGGGGCCCTCTCTCGAGTCCATACGGTAAAAGGAAGACAGGCTGCCTCGAGGGTGGCCGAGAGGCGAGGAGGGGGGGCTGTCCATGGCAGAACGGGCACGGGGCAGGGAGGCCACACTGGGCGACGCCATAGAGGTACTAGCGGTATTCTGCGCAGAACCGAGACGGACAGAAGGGGAAAGGGCGTTACCCGTAGCTAGATCGCCACCGCCTGGCTGCGAAGAAGAGGAGATCGGCGTGTCCCCCGCGGTCCTGTGTCGGTGCCCGCACCGCTCTCGCTGTCCACGTTGCCATTGTTGGAGCGGCACAGTCTTTTGACCGACAGATCGAAAGGCTCCGTAATCCCTGAAGACAACATCACGGTAGCCCTCGTCGGCAGTGAAGATGGAAAAGAAGATGATGAAATTGAGGTCAAAGAGGTTGTCCTGGGGTCGTCAACAACAAGAGGTAGAGAAGAGGGCATACAAAACCGAGGCAGACGGGTAAGTGGGGAGATGGGAGGGTGAGGCTGGGGATGTGTGCCCTGAGCCGCTAGATACGCCAACACAGAGGGGCCCATCACAGCGTGTCCTGAGGTACTGGTGTCTATGAGAGGTAGCTGAAAAGCTGTATGAATGTATGTGGGCGGTGCCGAGGCCCCCATCAGACTGTGCAATAAGTTCCCTGAACTGATTGCTGCACGCTCTAAAGCCGGTGCAGTCGTCGCCCCCGAAGAAGCCGGGGGAGATTCTTTAATCAAAGAAGTGAGGTAAGAATGCTCTATGAAACGCTTTGAAGACAGCAGACATTCTTCTCCCTGAACTTCACTGCTGCTTTTTCCTGCACCCGCCTGGCCCGAGGAGAAAGGCGGGGAAGGGAGGAAGACAGTAGAGGCATCGTCAAATGCAACCCCTGAGTTCTGTTGGCCGCCACCACTCTGACTGGCAGACCTGTGTTCACGAACAGCACTTTTTCCCTCTGTTAGCCACTGATGAGGGGGAGGATGTTTCCTCTCCGTTCTTGCTCTGTTTGTCTTTGCTGGTCGAGTCCACGGGAAGGACGACGTGAAGCAGAGGGGAAGGACCAAGGACATCTCTAGCAGTGTCTGTCTCCTTGGAGAGAACAATTGTCGTAGGATGCCCACGCGTGCATTGGTAGGACTCACTGAATCTGACGCCTTCCCTCCTGATGCTACCCTGGCTGAAGCATCAGTGTTGCCAGTGTCAGTGTGTTTATTCCCCGGAGGTGAGGACCTGGCAGAGTTCTTGTCATCATCCCTTGCATTTTCGTTTCCGTGATCACTCTCCTGGCTGTAAGAAAGTCCTCTCTCCACTGCCTTCCTTCGGACTTTTCTTGACAGCAGAGAAGCTGTCCGTCTGAAACACCTCAGAGACCACGGCAGAGGCCACTCCGGAGGCCATTTCTTCCATCTTTTGAAGCTCTTCGGGAGACATGAACTGTTCCACACTGGTGGGGCCATTCTTGGGTTTCTTGGGAGGCGGCATGATGCAAAATCAACAAGCACGGAGGATCTTGCCGCCGCTCAGCCGTGGAGCGGGAAGATACATGCTCGCTCTGCACTGAAGCGAAGACTGATGCCGACAGGTAGCCGTTGTGTATCCTGAGAGATATGCAAAAGAGTGTCTGTAAATGCTCATCTTGCGCTCATCTGAAACATAGCAGACAATCACTGATAATTGCTGTGCGACTTCAAGAGAGAATGGGTTGATAACAGGAACAATAATACTACTCTATAGAACTGCATACTGGACTGCAATCACACCCAGGCGGCAGGGCACTGACGAAAACGATAATACTACTATACAACATATCATGATTCATTCCATTGCAAGCTTAACTGGTTCCGCTGAAGTCAATGTACCGAAAGCATTTTGTATTGCTGTGTTGGTGGGTTCCAGTCCGAATCCTGTTTCGGCACTGGGCCCAATTTTACGGACCAGACTTCGCCAATCACTTCCTTCTGCTAGGCTGCCATCAATCACTCCCTTCTGTTAGACTATCATCAATCACTTCCTTCTGCTAGGCTATCATCAATCACCCCATTCTAGTAGTAGGCTATCATCAATTACTCCCTTCTGCTAGGCTATCAGTGATTACCCCCCTTCTGCTAGACTATCATCAGTCACTCGTTCTTCTAGGCTATCATCAAACACCCATTTATGCTAACCTATCAATTACCCCATTCTGCTAAGCTACCCTCAATCATCGCCTTCTGTCGGCTCTCCTCAATCGCCCCCTTCTGCTTGGCTATCCTCAATCACCCCCTTCGGCTAGGCTAGGCTCCATCGCCCCATTCTGGTTGTGTTTTGCGGCTTATACACTGGGGTCACTGACACGTGTATTACGGGGGGGAGGGGGGGGGGGGGACTACATATCTAACGTTTATGGCACTTACAATTGTGCAGCGATGGTTTGAGGGACTACACAGGAGGAAGATCTACATATCTAACATTATTATGTCACTTACAATTTTTTGTGGGCATCAGTTCTCGTATCAATGGAGCACCTGAGGTGGTGATTTTTTTTTTTTTATTTTTTTACTTTTTTCTTTTTTTTTTTCCTAAGGCCAAAATCCACCTCTTCATTTTTTGGTGCTTCAATTGTGCAGCGATGGTTCGGAGGACTACAGGAACAAGATCTACATATCTAACGTTATTATGGCATTTACAATTGTGCTGCAATGGCTTGGAGGATTACGGGGGTAGACCTACATATCTAACGTTATTATGGCATTACAATTGTGCTGCAATGGCTTGGAGGATTACGGGGGTAGACCTACATATTTAATGTTATTAAGGCATTTACAATTGTGCTGCAATGGCTTGGAGGATTACGGGGGTAGACCTACATATTTAACGTTATTAAGGCATTTACAATTGTGCTGCAATGGCTTGGAGGATTACGGGGGTAGACCTACATATCTAAAGTTATTATGGCATTTACAATTGTGCTGCAATGGCTTGGAGGATTCCGGGGGTAGACCTACATATTTAACGTTATTAAGGCATTTTACAATTGTGCTGCAATGGCTTGGAGGATTACGGGGGTAGACCTACATATTTAACGTTATTAAGGCATTTACAATTGTGCTGCAATGGCTTGGAGGATTACGGGGGTAGACCTACATATTTAACGTTATTAAGGCATTTACAATTGTGCTGCAATGGCTTGGAGGATTACGGGGGTATACCTACATATTTAACGTTATTAAGGCACTTACGATTGTGCAGCGATGGCTTGGAGGACTGCGAGGGGAAGACCTACACATCTAACGTTATTATGGCACTTAAAATTGTGCAGCGATAGCTTGGAGGTAAAGTGCTTCACTCTCTTGTGGGAAGATTGGTAAAATCGCTTAGCTGAGTCTGAAGTATTGGTGCACGCTGCAGGTATCAGTACATTACAACATCTAAAAAAAAAGGTAACATAAATATAACTGTATCATGTCCTCTAAACACAACAAACCGCCATAGCAACAATACTATACTTTGTACCTCCTGTCACCCTGAAAAGACATTTTCCCTTGTCAGTTGAAAAAAAAAAATCGTCATGAAAGTGTAAAACACACATACACACACGCGCGCACACACACACACAGGCAGAGAGAGAGAGAGAGAGAGAGAGAGAGAGAGACAGAGAGAGAGAGAGAGAGAGAGAGAGAGAGAGAGAGAGAGAGAGTATATAAATAGAGATGTTCAGAGAGATTGCTGCAAAGCTTCTATTTCCTTTCTAAAAGGGGAAGGGGAAAGAGAGAGGGAGGGGGAAATATCAACATAATAAGCACAAACATAATAAGAATAAAATGTGACTTATTTAGTCATTAAAACAGCAATACAAGTCACTGGAAGTACATGCAATTAATAAAGGATTACTTTCACCTTATTTTTGTATTGATTAGCAATCGCCTCGAAGCTTTTTAAACGTATAATGCTTATTAGATAGAACGTTCTCATTTCGTAATACCATAAGTAAACTGTATCTAAAAAAATATTGATTATAGTGTTTTGGATCAGGTGATTCACTCGTTAAAACATTCAAGGCACGACATAGAACATATCGTGAATTTCATTTTTCCCCTATCACTTGCACAAATGAAAATACTGTTCTAGAACCGAACCCCTTACATTAACAATACATCCTATGCTAATGACAGACAGTGTCTTAAACAGACAATCTAAGTTTTGGTGATGCGCGTCTGAAAAAGATCTGTTAATATTACTCAGAATGCATGGTGTGTGTGTGTGTGTGTGTGTGTGTGTGTGTGTGTGTGTGTGTGTGTGTGTGTGAGAGAGAGAGAGAGAGAGAGAGAGAGAGAGAGAGAGAGAGAGAGAGAGAGTTGACAGCGATAAAGATGAAGATATATCCACATTATTGCATATCCACATTTTTATATTAACTCCTGTAGTTTGTTGAACTGGAAATATAAACATCAATTCAATACTTGATAACGCCGTAAAAAAACAAATGGAAAAAAAAAAAAAAAAAAAAAAGAAAAAAAAAAAAAAAAACCGGCACACACACATACATTTCACGCCAAGAGCCACGCACCCACCCACCCCCTCTCTCTCCGTCTCTCTCTCTCTCTTTTACACGCTTACACGCACACGTACACACCATACCTACGCACCCATCCACCCGCCTTCTCTGTTTTTCTCTTCTCTTTTCATGGTCTCTTTTTTTTTTTCAAAAGACCTAAACTTTTCGTGACCATTTTCTCTTTCATTTTTCCGGTGAGAAGTGTTTTGGTTGAAGGAGATATAATCTGAATGGCTGGAAAAATGACGGTGTGAGGTTATGCATCCTAAAACACAAGACACAAATGCCAATCTAAGTTAGGAAACTATGTTCGCTCGAGTCTTACTGGGCAATATCGAGTTATTTCCCTTAAAAGTCTATTCCTGATGTCCGACGCTTCTGCTACGGGAAGAAGTGGCACAGTCTTGCCTCTGTATTCCAGCTAAAAAGTCTCTTTTATTTTTCTTCTTATTCTTCAAAATCTTTCGGGATCTGTGTTGTTCAGAAAGTGAGTTATATGAACAGTATCTGATGGACTATAGCACTCAGAAGACTCAGAAGAACTACCACACACCAGATTTTGAACAGCGATTTTGACCAGGAAGTGATTTATTTTATCATATTGATGAAAATGATGGAAAACTTTGGATTCTCTCTTGAGGGCACATAAGACCGTATGGCGAAAGCTTGATTGTGTCTGGAGTGGCACTGTCTTCATCTGTACGTGGGCAGGGGTGGTTGGGTCTGTGGGGTGTGCTCAACAGCTAGTGGGTGGTGTGTTTTTTTCGCCGGTGGGCTCTGCAGTCATGAAATACGGGCTGGTACACCCATGGGGATGCTACTTTAAGGCTGTTTTGCCTCTGTTCGGGAGCAGTTATGTGCCTTGATATCTTAATGGAGTGTCCTGCGCGTGCCTGTACCCATCGTCAACACAGCGCAGGCCTCCAAGGGTGGTACAGGACTGCTCTAAAGGCAGGTGAGGACAGTGCTTTTCTGGGTCCTCCCCAGCACCTTCGGGTTTTCTTTTTCTTCTTTGCCTTAACTAGGCTGACCCTGGAGAAAGGTCCAGTGACGGTGAGGAAAGACCCACTGACCACAGGGAAAATCCTGTTAACAGTGGGAAAGACTACAACTTTGGATTCTCTCTTGAGGGCACATAAGACCGTATGGCGAAAGCTTGGCTGTGTCTGGAGTGGCACTGTCTTCATCTGTACATGGGCAGGGGTGGTTGGGTCTGTGGGGTGTGCTCGACAGCTAGAGGGGTGGTGTTTTTCGCCGGTGGGCTCTGCAGTCATGAAATACGGGCTGGTACACCCACGGGGATGCTACTTTAAGTTTGTTATGAGTTGAATCCTGTGGTCTGATTTGCCTCTGTTCAGGAGCAGTTATGTCCCTTGATATCTTAATAGAGTGTCCTGCGCGTGCCTGTACCCATCGTCAACATAGCGCAGACCTCCAAGGGTGGGGTACAGGACTGCTCTAAAGACAGGTGAGGACAGTGCTTCTCTGGGTCCTCCCCAGCACCTTCGGGTTTTTCTTTTTCTTCTTTGCCTTAACTAGGCTGACCCTGGAAAAAAGAGGTCCAGTGACGGTGAGGAAAGACCCACTGACCACAGGGAAAATCCTCCTGTGACAGTGGGAAAGACTACAACTTTGGATTCTCTCTTGAGGGCACATAAGACCGTATGGCGAAAGCTTGGCTGTGTCTGGAGTGGCACTGTCTTCATCTGTCCGTGGGCAGGGGTGGTTGGGTCTGTGGGGGGTGTGCTCGACAGCTAGAGGGTGGTGTTTTTTCGCCGGTGGGCTCTGCAGTCATGAAATACGGGCTGGTACACCCACGGGGATGCTCCTTTAAGTTTGTTATGTGTTGAATCCTGTGGTCTGATTTGCCTCTGTTCGGGAACAGTTATGTCCCTTGATATCTTAATAGAGTGTCCTGCGCGTGCCTGTACCATCGTCAACATAGCGCAGACCTCCAAGGGTGGTACAGGACTGCTCTAAAGACAGATGAGGACAGTGCTTCTCTGGGTCCTCCCCAGCACCTTCGGTGTTTTTCGTTTCTTTGTTATCATACTGATGAAAATGATGGATGGCCGGAAAACCGATATTTCCTCCAAACTAGCCAAACACATTAAGCATTAAACAGACTTGGTTAAAGGTTTCACCCCCTTTCGCGTGGACTTGGACTGCCGTGTAATCAAATATGGTTGTGGGGCCAAAGAACTGAAGACCATGCTGTGGTTGCCTTACTAAGTCAGAACGAAATTTCTATACAGCGACACTTGAACTGGGGAAAAAAAAAAAAACACAAAAATCCAAACCTATGAAATAAAAAATTAGGCCTCAAAATTACACAGTACGACCCCGGATACCTGTCCAAATCTTATTATTCGGAAAAATCTCTAGATCACGCATAGCCTCCCATCTACCTACCGCCTTCCCTAACAAAATCATATTCTATTAGAAAATAACCAAAATTCAATGTTGCATCAGACAAAAGAAAAGCGACTTTGTGAGTTCGACAAATCCACCATTCCAAACAGTTGATAAAACATGATCGACAACCTGAAACAGAAAACCTCCTTTGTCAATCAGCCATATGTGTGTGACATGTGCCACCAAGGAAAAAAATCTTACTTCATTTCTCCATGGGACAACTAAAAATAATTCACAAAACACAACCTGAATCGAAAGAATGTCTCACTCACTCACACACACACACGCACGCGCGCGCGCACACACACACACCCACAGAGCAGAGAGCGAGAGAGAGAGAGAGAGAGAGAGAGAGAGAGAGAGATATACATGATCACCCGTACGTAGGCTCAACAAAACAAAAATTAAGATGAACCAATCATAAATCTGATATCAAACTACATAAAAAAAAAAAGTTTTTGAACGTGTTAATTCAACACCTCATCCAGATTTTGGAAAGTTAGAATCCTTTCTAAAAAACAACAACAACAACAACAACAACAACCATGAACAGACCAGCGGTACTCATACAAAGATCCGAGAGTGGTGTTCATTCTGTGCCAGCTCTGAGGAACGACAACTGGTGTTGAAGAGTCTATAACAATGAAGCTGAACATCTCTATACTTGACTGTTCATCAGGGTTGTGACCTACAGTGTGTGTATCGGAGATACCAGACACCTAGTTACAGCATCTGAACTGGATGACGGAAGTGCTATTTGCACTAAGGATAGTGCTCCAGGTCCAGACAAAGTCCGGTATGCAGATATCAAACAGCTCTCAGAAGAGGAGAGACAGAGACCAATTCTTCAGTCTCTACCAGGAGAGTTTTGATAAAGGCTATGTCACAGAAGACTGGACACACAGGTACCTGAAAGCTTTACCCATACCAGGAAAAGATCCAACATTGGCTAAATGGTTACCGCATATTCACTATGCAAAATATAGCAGGAAAGCTCATGGAACGAATCATCGCAAGAAAACTCGCAAGAGATCTTGAAAGTTGACAAATCCTCCCATCAAATCAAGGAGGCTACATAACAGGTAAAACTACATGGGAAAGTGAGGCCGCTTTTGCCTATGAAGTATACGAAGGATTCCTAAGAAAGGGAGAAACACTGGCTGTTGCAACAGACCTGGAAGACGCGTACAACAAAGTCCAGTTCTCGCTTCTTATGGAACTACTCCTTGACTATGGAGTGAGCAAGACACTTACACGATGAATAGCAGCAGTACATCAGGAGCGAATCATCATTCTACGATTTGGACATTGGACTTCTGAGCCTCATAAGCTTCAAGGTTCTCCTCTCTCCCCTGTTTTATACAACGTTTGCACTAATGGCCTTGCAGCCCTCAACAAAAACGGAATCGCTCGAGTGTTGACACCAGCAGATGACGGTCTGATCTAGAAAAACATCAAAGAAAAACGAAAGCAGTTCAGCAACAGTTGAACAACATTGCTCAGTGGTGTCAAGAAACTGGATTGTCCATCAACCCTACAACAGCCCAGACATCAGTCTGCACTCTCAACAACAAGACACCAGGCCAAGTACCCTCACCAGTTTCCTTCAATGGAATACCAATTGAATCAACCGACAACCTACGCTACTTGGGGGTAGGCTTTGACAGAATGCTAACCTTAAGAAAGCATGTTGAGTATATCGTTCTTAAATGCAAAAAAAATACCTATCTACCATGGAACCAACGGCAGCTAAAGGCACTGAATAGCACCATCTCTACCGACTGTATCACGCACTTGTACTCAGTGTGATTAATTATGGATTAGGGTTTACAACACTGTCCAACAGCAAACTTCTTAAATTAGAAAGAATTCAAAACGAAGTAATGAGATTGATCCTGGGGACCACGAAGGACACACCAGTTGAAACTATGCGATACTTACTCGACTTTCCTTCAACGCAGGCAAGACACAGGCTAGAACAGGTGAAGGCATATATCAGAGCACTTGAAAAGGCCCAAAACCCATTTCATGCAGCTGTCAAGGAAACAAAAGGCACTTGGCTAGGACGTGGAAAATCATGGATGAAACAGGCAAAAGGCAGTATACAGCTTGTGTGCCAGTTACAAGGACTCAAAGAAACGAAAGAATGGGAAAAGTATCCAGACCACTTGAAACACCTCTACCAAACTGCCATCGCCCCAGAGCTTGGAAGACATTGTCGAAGATGGCCAGAAGGCAAAACCAACGCAGAAATTCAGATGCAAGTAGAAGACCTTTGCACAAAAGATGATATTGTAATATACACTGACAGTTCTGTCACCAAAGTTAAGTCAGGCTGGGGATACACAGTGAAGCAAAATGGACGAACAATCCAGAAAGACAATGGCGCGCACAGTTTAACAACTTCAAGTCTAACAATGGAGGTAGAAGTAGTGACACAAGCACTCCAGCCATGATACTGATTGACTCCATGAACATACTTCAGAAAGTGAAGAGTGGAATGGGAAGCCCTGCTTGGAACGAACTAATGCGCAGCCTTCCACTCATATGGATGTACTACCCTGGACCTGCTGGAGTTAAAGGAAACGAGAGAGCAGACACACTGGCTGGCAAGGCAACGATAAGAACGATAAGAACTGGATTACAGCTTGGCATATCTGATGTGATCTGAAGAATCACTTAAGCAAACAAGAGCAAAGCCACTATACCACAGACCATTATTCAGATCTGAACATCAAGACAGGAAGTGGCCGCACATCCAGATTGAGGCAAGAGCAAGAAACATCACCAACCAAAGAAACATCTGAATAATCTCCAGGCCAACACCGCAAAGACTCCCAGAGATTGGGGCAAACTCATACTGAGTCTTTAAGTAACAGACACAAATGATCAAACACATGTCAACTAAGATAAGACTTTGATTCTCTCAGAGCACCCAGCATATACTGTAGACGTGTGCGCGCTGGTGTGTGTTCATCAGTGGGATGATGCAGGCATGTTAATGAGAGAGTCCACCACGGACCGAGTATGCACAAGCCTTGGTGTATGAGAGAGAGAGAGAGAGAGAGAGAGAGAGAGAGAGAGAGAGAGAGAGAGAGAGAGAGTGTGTGTGTGTGTGTGTGCGCGCGCGCGCGCAGGCGTGCGTGGGTGTGTGTGAGGGGGGGGGGTTGTTGTTCTTATTATGTGTGTGTGTGTGTGTGTGTGTGTGTGTGTGTGTGTGTGTGTGTGTGTGTGTGTGTGTGTGTACGCCTGCACGTGCACGTGTATGTTGTATTTAATGTTCTTGTTCTTGATTCTAAGGCATCTTCTGAACATTCATTTCCCACAAACAATAGAAGGCGCAGGCAGTCACTACACACACACACATATATATATATACATACATACACACATATATATATACGCTCCCACGCGCACATGCACACACACGCGCACGCACACACTCACACACACGTGCGCGCGTACATATGCTCGCTTCTACGCATACATATGCACGTTTGCATGTGCACATCCACACTCACATGCGTGCGCACATACACGCACACAGATAAACGCGCATGTGCATACACACACACGCACATGCGTACACGCCCACCTACAAAGACACACACATACATATGCCGATACGTGTGTATGCTCACACAAACCACACACACATGCACATGCAATCTGCACATGCACACACACGCGCACACACATGCAGGCACACGTGCGCGCGCACACACACACACACACACACACACACACACACACACACATGTATGCACATTAACGCAAATCATGCGCACACACATATGGGCCAGTGCCCAGACATCCATACGCACACAATAGACATACATACAATGATAAACAAAAAAGGCACAACCTATGTTTGATAGGCACTCAAGGTCTGACCAGCGCGTTGGGCTAATGCGTAGGTCAGCCATCTGCTAAGTCGTAGCCACGAGACCCTCTTCTTAAATTCTCTCATCTTAGTTATTTTTTTCATTTATCCATCAGCTTAAAATCATGCGCAGTGTGGTCTCAAAACTTAGCGGACGTAGTGTAGCGTATATGGACTAGTCCGCACGCAGTGACGCCTCCTTGATGGAACTGGAACTGAAACTGTAGCGGAGATGTATCGACAACCATTCTTGCGACTGTACACACAAGATGGGAGCTATCGCCACTGCTTACCCGTAAGTCAGAATTAGTTTCAAAGAAGTCAGACACATTTTTTAGCGTTAAACAGTAAACAAGTGGGGCATTTTTAGTATTAGTTTCCGCTCGTTCACACCAACTACTGAGACACAAAACAAAGCTGGCACAATCCACTCTACCGTAAACAAGAATCAAAATGTATACATGTTCAATGGCGACAATAAAGACAACTCAGAAATTCCTCGCCCTGGGATGGGCATAGAACAGACCCACTGCCCTACCATGCATGTCGTAAAAGGCGACTACGGCAGGACCACCTCGCCCGGGGGATAAAGGGGCGAACAACCCTACCTGTAAAAAAAAAAAAAAGGCCAGTTACAGAAGCATCGACGACACAAAACATTCACCTGGGCAAGGAAGGGTCTCCATCCCGGAGACTTATGACGCGGTGCAGTGCAGTGAAAGCCGAAAGGAAACTGCAAGGCTGACTCCCCTTCTAACACTCAGGACAACAACGAGAGTAGCCACATGGAACATCAGGACGATGTACGAAACAGGAAAAACCATCCAAGTTGCGAGAGAGATGAAAAACTACAAGATCAGAGTGCTAGAACTGAGTGAGACAAGGTGGCTACAGTCAGGACAGCTGAGACTTTCATCTGGAGAACAGCTGCTGTACTCAAGACACACAGAGGATGGAGCCCCCCACACTGAGGGTGTGGCCCTGATGCTGGCACCGGAGGCACAGGGGGCACTCATCGGCTGGGAACCTGTCAACTCCCACATCATCACAGCCAAGTTTACCACGAAGAAGAATGACATCAGGCTGAACATCATCCAGTGCTATGCTCCACTAATGATGCGGAAGAAGAGAAGAAAGATTACTTCTACCAGCAACTACAGACGGTGATAGACCGAAGAGGAGCAAAGGACATAACCATACTGAAGAGAGATTTCAACGCCAAGATTGGAATAGACAACACAGGCTACGAGGACATCATGGGGACACACGGACTGGGACAGATGAACGGGAAAAGGTGAGCGCTTTGCAGACCTGTGCGCCCTGAACCAGCTGGTGATAGGAGGAAGCATCTTCCCATACAAGCGCATCCACAAGGCCACATGGAGATCCCCGAACCATGTCACTGTTACAACGCTAAATGCGCTGACTTCCTCAGTACAAGGGTAAGTGCAGTACTCTACCTTGTAAGAGTTCGTTGTGGATCCTGTGGTAGGTGTACGGCTTGCAGACGACAAAATACACCAGGCGGTATTGAAGCGAAGAGGATCCTTTTATTTACAAACGCTGAAGAATATAGGAACCAAAAACAGTCCACTGACCTTCAAGTTCAATAGGCCTAAGTCGTACAGGAACTCAATCGTACATGCAGCAGCGAATATTCTACTAATGACAGGTTTTCATCGACTAAACTCTGTTAACACTTTTATGCTCGACGATGACTAGAACTCTTAAAAAGATCTCTCTCTCTCTCTCTCTCTCTCTCTCAGTCGCACAGCTCTCATTCTTTTATATAATATCGAAAGAATATTCTCGAACATACCTGATTATTCTTTTCTAGAATATTCTGCATATCAGTAAGCTTAACCAATGAAATCGCGACGACTGTAAGCAAATGTAATTCGATCAGCTTCTACAACATTCTCGAACCTTCGGCAATGCACTACCAACTTACGGAAACCTGGAGAACATTCTAACATAATCTTGAAAATTCCAATCGCATTAACAATCGATCCAAAAACAAAACTGAACAATTAGGCATACACTCACTTTCCGAACGTTTTATAAAAATCAACAATAACACTACACTGACCGAAAATACACAGATCTAAAAGCGATAAATAAAAGGAGGCTTGTAACTCGTCATTATTACTATGACGTCTTTCGCAAACCTTCCTCCTCTCTTGTCTCCCTTCTAAATTGTAACAGTCACAAGAACCAGATTGACCACATCTGCATTAGCCGCAAGTTCAGGAGATCATGGCAGGATGTACGAGTGATGAGAGATGCTGACGTGTCATCAGACCACAATCTTTTTTTAACAACAGTGAAACTTCGCCTCAAGGGATTCACCAACGCCAACAACATACGGACAAGGTACAATGTTGGACTGCTCAGAAACAGGGACACACAAGCAGCATTCCAGACCAGCCTTTCCAACAGGTTCCAGCCGCTACAAGAGCTGATAGAAGAAGACAGGGTGACGGACATCGAGACACAGTGGAAACACTGCAAGAAGCTCTGGCACGACACATGTGAAGAGATCCTTGGCAAGAAAAAAGACCCAGCACAAGGAATGAACCTCTGCCGAAACCATCCACAAGCTGGAAACAAGGAGACAGAAGAAAAACTACGCTGAACACGAGCCGAACAAGAGCAGTTAGGCAAAGGCACAGGAAGAGCACACAGCAGCGAACAGAGAAGTAAAGAGGAGCGTCATGAAGGGCAAGAGGGACTACTTTTGACGACCTGACCAGTCAAGCAGAGGCAGCAGCTGGACAGGGGAACCTGAAGGACCTGTACCTGGTGACCCAAGAATCCGACAGGCAAGTTCCAGCAGACAGACAAGCCAGTGAAGGACAAGAACGGAAACCCACAGACAAGAACCGAGGAACAGCTGAAACGATGGGCAGAACACTTCAGGGAGCTGCTGAACCGCCCCACCCCTGACGCACCACCAGACATCCCACCCACAGAAACAGAACTGCCCATCAGCTGCGACAAACCCTCAAAGGCAGAGATCAAGAAGGCCATCATGACTCTGAAAAATGGGAAGGCTGCAGGGCCGGACGAGATACCAGCAGACGCCATCAAAGCAGACATAGAGACATCTATCAACATGCTATACAGCTTCTTCAACAAGATCTGGGAGATGGAGGAGTGGAGGAGGTACCAGCCCAGTGGAAATAAAGAATCGTCATCAAGCTGCCGAAGAAAGGATACCTCAGGGACTGCAGCAACTACCAAGGGATCATGCTCCTGTCAACATCAGGCAAGGTTCTCAACTGGGTTCTACTGGAGACGATGAAGGAGGCTGTTGACCCCAAGCTTCGAGACCAACAGGCAGGCTTCCGGCAGAACAAATTATGTGCCGACCAGATAGCCAGCTTGCGCATCATCGTGGAGCAGTCGCTGGAGTGGAACCCCCCCCCCCCCCCCCCCCCCCCCAATCAGTATTATAGATTATGAGAAGGCCTTTGACAGTGTGGACAGAGAGACGCTGTGGAAACTGCTGAGGCATTACGGAGTCCCCGAGAAGATCATCACTCCCTCATCCGGTGCACCTACTAGGACATGAACTGCAGATTGCCCATGCTGGTCAGCTGTCCGAAAGTTTCGAGGTGAAGACCGGAGTTCGGCAGGGGTGCCTGCTGTCGCCGTTCCTCTTCCTCCTGGCCATTGACTGGATCATGAAGACCACTAAAACAGGCAGGAACAACGGTGTACAGTGGACACTCTGGACGCAGCTCGACGACCTCGACTTCGCTGACCACTTGGCGCTCCTGTCACACAGCCACAGCCAGATGCAGGACAAGACCACTCGCCTAGAGAGCACATCAGCTGGGACAGGGTTCAAGATCAACAGGAAGAAGACAGAGCTGATGAAAATCAACACCACACCACATCAGTCACAGTCGGTGGAGAACCCATCAGGGAGGTGGAGTCTTCGTCTACCTGGGAAGCATGGTTGACCAACAGGGAGGCCGACCGACGTCACAGCCAGAATCGGCAAGGCAAGAGCAGCTTTCGTCATGCTCAAGAACATCTGGGCATCTGGACGAATCAGCATAAGAACCAAAAACTCCGCATCTTCAACTCCAACGTTAAGTCAATTCTGCTCTACGGATGCGAGACATGGCGGACAATACAGACGATGCAACAAAAGATTCAGACATTCTTCAACACCTGTCTGAGGCGCATCTATAAAAATCCGATGGCAGGAGAAGATCCGAAACAAAAGATCTGTGGGAGCGTGCGGGACAGGAACCAGTGGCCAAGGAGGTACAGCGAAGGAAGTGGGGCTGGATCGGACTCAACCTCAGGAAACCGGCGTCCAGCACCACACACCAAGCCCTGACATGGAACCCGCAGGGAAAGAGGAAGAGAGGCCGACCTCGCTACAGCTAGAGGCGAGACACTGAGATCGCGAACACAAACCAAATTAGAGTATTAAATTAGAGGGTATGTCCCGCTGCCCGCATTCGTTTTAACTCGGGCATAGTTTTACGAGTGTGCAACATTGCCTTAAATGATAAGACCAAAGCTCTGCACAACTGTAGACGATGTTGTCAGGAAGAACTGAACAGAGGGTATGTCCCGCTGCCCGCATTCGTTTTAACTCGGGCATAGTTTTACGAGTGTGCAACATTGCAGCTCACGCTGCGCAACGTCAGAGAACCAATCATAAATCTGATATCAAACTGCAGAAAACAAAAACATAGCAAAAGAACAATTCAGTGTGCGCGTGCCCGTGCGTGCAATTGTGTGTGTGTGTGTGTGTGTGTGTGTGTGTGTGTGCGCGTGTGCGCACGCGTGTGTGTGTATGGTGTGCGTGAGAGAGAGAGAGAGAGAGAGAGAGAGAGAGAGAGAGAGAGAGTCTGATTGCATGCGTGTGTATATGAGAGAAGAAGGGGGGGGGGGGGAGATAGAGAGGGAGGGAGAGAGAGGGAGAGAGAAAAAGAAAGAGCGAGAGCAGTTGTGTGCGTGTGTGTGTGTGTGTGTGTGTGTGTGTGTGTGTGTGTGTGTGAGAGAGAGAGAGAGAGAGAGAGAGAGAGAGAGAGAGAGAGAGAGAGAGAGAGAGAGAAGAGAGAGAGAGTCTGAGAGCATGTGTGAGTATTAATATGTGTGTGTGTGTGTGTGTGTGTGTGCGCGCGCGCGCGTGCGCATGCATGCGTACGTGCGTGTGTGTGCATGTGTGAATGTTCAATATTTTGTACAGTTAATGAACGGAGTGACTGATAAGTCAACCGAAGATTTTATGCAGTGTGAAGCCAAGTTAAGATGGGAATTAATAAAAAGAAGTGTAAAAGATGAAAACAATAGAATACAGCAAATTCAGTGCGTTTGAAAGAAGAAAACGACAAAATTAATCTTTTCGATCAGTTTAACGAATGTGATTTAGAATTCAGCCGAAAACCGGACAATGTTTCGTTACAAGAGTAGAAGCATTCTATCAGGCCACAGTTAGAATTTCATGAAAAGCTAAGAACACATAGCGCAATGACAAGAGCCAGAATGAAAAGGGCTAATGACGGCTGAAAAAAAAATCCAAAATTCTGTTTAAATCTAAAAGAAAAAAAAATATAGCCAACGCCAAAATAATGAATGCTCTACAGCGTGAGGATAGAGTGGTCATTTCCAATCAGAATGATAATCAGAAGCACATTTTGAAAAAAAAAAAAAAAACGTTACAGCAAAAATTTAGTCGTGAAAAATTATCAGACAGCATTGATACTTGCCTAGGTAACTGTAACATTCCCACTTTAAATGAAGAGCGATAAAGCTGTGAGGTAATGATTTCCATGGAAAAGGCAACTTCGGCGTTGAAAGTAATAATGCTTAAAAAACATTCTGTACTGTATCCGCAAAACACGAACAAAATGAATCACAAGGCAAAACACGACGCGTTTCGACTTCCTGGGTTTTCTTCAGGCAGTATAAACAACACTCACGACAACCAAACTGAAGAACGAATTATCACTTATCCCATTGAATTCGGCGCAAGATGGGCGTTAAATGAGACCGAGGCCGTCGGAAAGGAGACAATGCGAGGCAATGAGAGAAACGAGGTCAGATCCAGTTTCATGAATTTTGTCTGAGTGGACCCAGCGATGTGTATCGTACTGGAGAAAACAAAGAAAAAGCAGCCACAATGATCCATGGTTGGGCATAAATGCCTAAGAATATGCTAGTTTGCTTTGAGATAGCTCTACAATTGCGCTACGGTTGGAAAAAATTGTAGCTGCGCCACAAGAGTTAAGAACATGTTCAATTGTCGTGGACCTGGCAGACCCGTTTCGACCATGTTTATTCGTCCTTGTTTATACAGTCATGACCAAAACGGTACCAACCAAACTGGAAATGCGGAAGGTGTACGTGTACTGAGATTGTGTTGTTCTTGAAATTTGAAATGCAGAACTTGTTTCTTCGGTTGTACGTGCCCTGGGATTGTGTTGTTCTTGTCTTTTCATCTTTAACTATTTTGAGAACTTTCCCCTCATACTCTTTTAATTCAGTGCTTTCTTTACATGTTGATGGTGATCAAGTGTAAGGAAACATCGACAACAACCGCAGATCTGAATCACGGTGACAGCTTTGTCACCAGTCTGAAGTCCTCCGCATGGATGCTGAGTAGACATCAAGAGACAAGAAAAAGAAATAATCACAAGAACGCAATATGACCCCCTCTCTCTCTCTCTTTCTCAATGGCCTATATATGATTAAAACATCTGAATCTGAATCTCTCTCCAGTGAACACGCATCTATCTGATGTGATACGGTTTTAAAAGAAACGTATGACGTTGTTATTAAAGTGAGTGATTCATCACGCAGTGCAGGCTATACTGCTTCTTCATCATGAAAACGATGATCACTGATCAAACTTTCCATCCACACTATATTCTTAACAGCTTCGAACAACAGCCGGTTAACATTCTGACTTTTGATTCTTTGTAACATGTACCAAAACAATCCCCTATATAGCGTCTACACAAGATTTCATTGAACGTGCTAGCGCACCTGTCAACACTTCAGCAGACCTGCCTACTCCCTGCACTCCGAGTAGTTTGCAGGCCAAAATGAGTATTTTACAGCAAGAGTTGTTCGCACATAATTTTTTTTTTTTTCTATTGACATTTCACATTTGGCCATGTGTTTTGCTTGCTTATGTTCTCCTCTCTCTCTCTCTCTGTGTGTGTGTGTGTGTGTGTGTGTGTGTGTGTGTGTGTGTGTGTGTGTGTGTGTGTTGTGTTTGTGTAGGTGTTGTGTGACATCGTGTGCATGTATGGAAGATTGCGTGTGAATGCCAGTGAGCGTGCACATCAATATAAATAGTGTGTGTGTGTGTGTGTACATGTGTGTGTGTGTGTGTGTGTGTGTGTGTGTGTGTGTATGCGCGCGCGTGCGCGCGCACCCATCTGTGTGTGTGTGGGGGGGGGGGGGGGTGGGGGGTACGGGGTGGGATGTGAGTGTGGGTGTGACTTACAGAGAGAGAGAGAGAGAGAGAGAGAGAGAGAGAGATTTAAATGAGAAAATACATCATATCGTTAGATTTGGAATTTTACTGATTATGATAGACAATGAAACCAATGCCTTCGCTAAGTAGCAGCTCAGAAATTTATACTTGTCGAAATGCATGTTGACCTGTGCCTATTCGAAATCAGTACTGAACTCACACTACAGTAATAATAGAGAAGCAACTGTAAATATGTTCGTAATGTTTGAAGTAATTAACATGCACATTCACTTGATATTCATGAATTCTGGGCACATGGATCCTCACTTCACAAAAATGCAATCGAACAAGAAAAATGTCAAAATACTCTCCTGCTTCAGATGTAGTATTCATCATGAAACACAAAAATATTCGAACAGGTTAACCTAGAAAAAAAATAACTTAAGTCTTGTCTTACCACTATTCCTACGTACTAAGGAGCTTTTAAACAAGTACATTTTGTTTTTTTTCAGGCAGTTGATTTGACAAATCTGCACGATTGTCACCAGAACCGTTCAATTCTCTTCTCTCAGCTTGAGAAACTTGGGTTCTGCTGACTGAAAAGTCATGACATTGGCATTATCTCACCCTAGACTCAAACAGTTTTCCCATGGAATTCTATGGGTCTGGAAATCGGTATTAATCAGGTCAAAGATGTTTCAACCTGTGGCTGATCCATGGCAAACCGGGACACTCGGATGTCACAAGGTTACTGTGTGGGCTGCTGCACCTGATAACTAAGGAAAACTGGAATGAATCTGTGTCGTTGGAACCATCTGTGACGCCTATGTATGGCCCTGACTTCATTCTGTTTCGGAGATCGCTGGAGGTTTGAGCTGCCATCTCCTTAATAACGGCTGTTGCCTAACTCATTAAGCACTGGTGTCTTTGGGCAATTTTGAAGTCGGGAAACACAGATTTCATGACTGTTGTCTAGGTGTCTGGTGTGGTGATGGGTAAATGGGTGCACCCCGATAGCTCCCGACATCAATAGATCCCCGCACCGATAGATCCCTATTAACGGAATTTAGAATCACTGCGGGGATCTATTGGTGCGGGGATCTATCGGTGCGGGGATCTAACGATGCGGGGATCTATCGGTGCGGGGATCTACCAATGCGGGGTACTATCGGGATAGCTTTCGACATTAATAGATCCCCACACCGATAGATCCCCACACCAATAGATCCCGCGCAGTGATTATCTGAGCTGACCCTTCGCACCACGTCAATGTAAATGTATGTCAGTGTGAGTGAGTGAATGCGCGTGGTGACGTGAGCGTGCGTGTTGGGTTCAGCTCGCGGCGCTTTGAGCAAGTGTAGATCATTTGGAATTGCGCCTTTCAAAATTCATTATTATTAAAACACGTACTGTGCATACGTTTAGCCGAGTTTTGTTGTAAGCGATTTTTTAAACCGAACTCTACTGTATATACATTTTCTGGGCAGCTATCAACTCTTTCTTACAATAGAACAAACAATAATTTAGAAATGTTATTGAACAATATTTATTTCGAGGAAAATTGTGGAAAAAAAAAGACAAATTAAAGATATCAGAGATGATGAAAAGAACCTGAAGACGGCAGTCAGCTAGATCCACGTCCCAAAATAAGTCAGATTTTGGGAATAAATAAAAACGACTGCTATGTCGAGGTGGATTTTCGTTGATAATGTTGCTTCTGTGCGCGATTCTGCACATCTTCTGTGATAAGACATCTACCGATGCGGGGATCTATCGGTGCGGGGATCTATCGGTGCGGGGATCTAACGATGCGGGGATCTATCGGTGCGGGGATCTACCGATGCGGGGATCTATCGGTGCGGGGATCTACCGATGCGGGGGTACTATCGGGATGACCCGGGTAATTGCAATCTGCAATTATCTGGCAAATCATTGTTCCTGGTCAGCGCTCAAAGTTCTTTTTCTTATCAGTGCTCTGGCTGGTTGTCACAAACACACTCAATTTGCTTTGTTTTTCAACTCCCTCAGCGAACTGTTTATGCGACGCACTCTGAGCATGCTGCTTGCAGCCAAAAATGCCACTGCTCGGACAGAAAAATCATGTCTGCACAGAGTTCAGTGCGCGAAATGTTTCCCTTTCCTAACGCTGTGATGCATGGAAATTGTTCCTGATGGCGTGGCAGAAACGTCTGTGATGCAGTCTTGGCCTTCGCAATGCTTTTTTTTTTTTTTTTTTTTTTTTTTGCTGCATTAGAATCTCTTCTGAATCCAGAATTTCATCATCGGAGTCGTGTATCAGTTTCGTCGGCTCAGTTCCCGCCGTTTTGGTAAAATGAAGTTGGCTGCATTCACACTTTGCCTATCTGCCCGCTTGGATTAAGTAAAGGCAAGAAAGCAACAGCCCGTGCCGGCGGGCGTTTTTCTGAACGCATTCTCAGCTCGCACTCGATGGGTTGAATTAAAAGGTGGTTCGGACTTTGTCCCTCACATCACGAGCGCTGCTTTCGCGTATATTTTCATCAGTTAGAAAAGTACGTAGTCAGCCAAATCTAAATTATGAAGTTGCATTCCAAAATACGTAGCTACGTAGTCTGGCAAAAAATGCGTAGTTTCTATGGTCAAAACGTAGTGTAGGCAGGTCTGCTTCAGTCCATTCAGAAAATGTTGCAACGGTGTCTTGAGGTAGTTATCTGAATCCAATACATGAAGTGCTATCCACCCCATCAGCCAGCAAGACGCTCTGCAGTGCCCACACATCCAACAACGTTCAACGGATCTGCCCTTTGATCCGGATCCGCAACACGTCCAAATTTTTTTTTTTTTTTTTTTAATCAAGAAGATGAAGATGACGAATAAGAATGAGAAAGAAAGAAAGAAGCACAGGAAGAAGAAAGTGTGACTTTCTTGTGACATGGAGGAAAAAGAGAATTAGTCAGTCGAGATGCTTTCTTTTCTTGGCTAATTTCTTAATTTCTGTTTTTAACCAGTCAGCAAGTCAATTTATGGTCGATTTTTTTCCCCATCTGAGTAGGTAATAGTGGGTACAGACTAAAAGAGTTACCCCCCGTTTGACATTCCGTATTTTCATATAGTATTTGAAAAACTACAAAGTTTAAACTCCATGAAAAGGATGACTTCATAGACTAGTTATTTCGTTAAACATTATAGACTATTCGTAAACATCACGGACTAGTTAATTCGTAAACAGCAGGCAACTTAATTCGTACCAAACACAGACTAGGCAATTCATAAACAATCACTTTACAGTGTTCACGTCCGGTGTCATCTTGCTGAAAAAAAAGTCGCCGTCTGACACTGTCCTTCGGCCACGGTCAATCATTCCTTAACATCTTGCCGCAGTTTAAGCGTGATCTTGCGACCAGCCAGCCAGACCAACAGACGGGGTTGAACACTTAACTTTGCTGATGGTAGTCATCAGAAGATAGCACCTTCCTCCTAACAACCTAGACAATCGTGTACATTTGTATACATCTCATGTCTACATGTCACCACACACACACACACACACACACACACACACACACACACACACAGAGAGAGAGAGAGAGAGAGGGTAAGGTAAGGTAATGTTGCTTATAGCCCAGCCGACCGCAGAGGTACTTTGTACTTGTGCTTCTTCTTCTTCCGTAGAGCGAGCGACCACAATCAACATTCTGATTCTTTTGTCGCTATATTAAGAAGGGGGCCCACAAGTCAGCGTTCAGTGTTGGTTTTTTTTTTTTTTTAATTCATTTGCATTGCCAGTCTTGCTGCTACCAAGACACACCTAGTCCTCAGTGGGGTCTCCTCTCACAAGATCCCTCCACACACATAGCCAGTCCTGCTGCCACCAAGACACCCACTCAGTCTTTTGCTTTTGTGAAATCCCTTCTCACAGGATCAACTCCAGATTTCTGCCTTGTGAAACTTTCCCTTTTCATTTCCTTTTTCCTTCTCTTCCTTCTTTACTTTCTACTAGAAATTTGCTCCACCATTTCATCTCACCTGGGCCCCCCTCTGCGGTCGGCTGGGCTATAAGCAACATTACCTTACCCTACCGTATCTCTCTCTCTCTCTCCCTCCCTCCCCCTCTCTCTCTGTCCCCCCCCCCCCCCCCCTTGTTGATATTTGTGATTAGCCAGCTGTATTTGATAGTTGCACTGTCATTTATGACAGGCCACACCACATGGTGTTGAACGTGTCAACCACCGACAGCCACACCGGTAGCACAGGACTTAAGCCTCTAAGCCTATCCCTCAATCTGGCTGTCATTTTCCCCACCCAAGGCAAGAAATCTGGTCCTTTGCGATACACTGAAATGAAAAGCTTCGAGGAAGAATAACAGCGAGTTTAAAAGAAATAATCCTTTAGAGTCCTTAACAGCTGAAGTCCTGCGCATTCACAGACAGAGAACGCATTATTAAGCACTATCAAAGTGATTCAGTCGCGCTGTACAGAGTCTCTACATTTACGTAATCTGACAGAAACCTGACTGTGATGAACTGCTGCAAGAAGTAGTAAACGTAGAAATAAAATACAGCAGAAGCGTTTTACCCTTGTAGGCTCCTATCTTCACTAAGGACCCGTTCCAACGGGGCCATGTTTGCCTTCCGGCATTCTACGCCTTCCGGCATTCTACACCTTCTGCTGACCTGCCCCTCATGGTATAGGCAAGGAAGATAGCTGAAGTCATGGTTCGCCCACAACTAGTGGTTCGCCTCCACGCATGCCGTTTTCTTCTCAAATTTACTCAACAGCGGCGCCCGCAGGATGGTCATGCATAAATTTGCAGACCATAATTACAGTTAAAATGCCTAAACTATTAAAATACACTGAAACAGCACTATCACGACTGCTGCCCCCCCCCCCCCCCCCTCACTCCTCCCCACCCCACCTTCCCCTCCCCGTGCTCCAAACTGCACGTCCGTCACTGCTGCAGCTGCACACAGGAAGGTAAGAATTGGCGGTGGGGAAAAACATCCAGTTACAGACAGCCAGATAAGCAAGCGTGCGCGCGCGTGTGTGTGTGTGCATGTGTGTGTGTGTGTAGGAGAGGAGGGGGCATTCCCGAGTTACAAACAGGGAGATAAAAATTGGCAGTGGGAAAAGAGGGAGAACAAAATTGGTAGAGTGCCCAATAGCCACAGGGAGATATGTATTGTTAGAAGGGAAAAACAAGACCCAGTTGTAAATAGGGAAATGTATTTTTAAAGGGAAAAACATGGCCCAGTTATAAACAGGAAGATAAGCAAGTTGTAGATAGGACGATAAGTATTGTTAGTTGGGAACAAATATGCCCCTGTCGTAGATAAGGAGATATGTCTTCTTGTTAGTAGGGGAAGACAAATCTCAGTTGTAGATATGAAGATACGTATTACTTGCAGAGGGAAACACAGCCCAGTTGTACATAGGGAGATATGTACTGTAAGTGCTGGACAATATGACCCAGTTGTAGATAGGGAGATATGCGTTATTTGCAGGGGGAAACACATTCCAGTTGTAGATAGGGAAATACGTACTGTTGGTGGTGGAAAAACATGACCCAGTTATAAATAGAGAAATTCGTATTATTAGTTGGGAAAAAAAAAATGGTGCAGTTATAAATATGTATTGTCCAGGCCCAGGGGTAAATAGGGGGGAGATACGTATTGTTGGTAAGAAAAAACATGGCCCAGGGTAAATAGGGAGATACGAGTTGTTAGTCGGGAAAACATGGCCCAGGGGTAAATAGGGAGATACGTATTGTTAGCAGGGAAACATGGCCCAGGGGTAAATAGGGATATACCTATTGTTAGTACACCCCAGTACGCTTAACTCGAATAAGGGATAAGTCGAGGTTCGCATAAACTCGACGTCTTTTTCATTTCCCGGCCGTTGGTGCTCTTTGAAAGACTCATTTTCAAACGGATATGTCGAAGTCGTGTATCTCGATTTTCATGTAACTATAGTGTGTTTTGTTTCCCACCTGTATTCACTGATAAGTCGAAATCAAGATAGAGAGAGAGAGAGAGAGAGAGAGAGAGAGAGAGAGAGAGAGAGAGAGAGAATTTCTATCTGTTGTTGTTGTTTGTATGATTAAAATGTAACCGTGAGTTTGTGTGACAGTGCATGTGCCTGTGTGTGCGAGTCTCTCTCTCTCTCTCTCTCTCTCTCTCTCTCTCTCTCTCTCCCCACAGCACGCGTCATTGTCTGTTTGCGTGAATGTAGGCCAAAGTCTGGATCTATTCAAGTCACTTTAAAAAAAAAAAAAAAAAAAAAAAAAAAAAACGCTGCGATACTGTTGGCTTTGTTAAGAGGACAAATTGTGAAGCCATACGAGTCGTTCTGCGATCATAGTTCGCCATGGCTGAACGTAAATTAAAAACGCTCTCCCTGAAGCGCAAACTGGATCTAATTCGTAAAGTTGAGAGGAATCCCTTGAAGAAACGGAAAAACATAGCAGAAGAGTTTAACATTCCGCCCAACACATTGCCAACTATCATGAGGGACCGCGAGAAATACAAGAACCTGTATTTCAGCAGCGAGACTGACCCCAGAAAGCAGAGAGTTCGCCATGCTGCACACCAGAGTATCAACCAAGCTCTTCTTGACTGGTTCACCAATGCAAGGTCAGCTCATCTTCCTGTTAGTGGTCCAATTCTCAAACAGAAAGCAGAGGAGTTCTCTCGGAATTTGGGCACACCAGACTGGCACTGCAACAATGCCTGGCTATCCAGATTCAAAGAGACATGCCATCGTTTTCAAGACAATGAGCGGTGAACGACACTCTGTAGAGGAGCAAGCTACAAACGCATGGACTGAGAGCGTGGTAATACCAACCCTACGCAGATACCAAGCAAAAGACATCTTCAACGCTGATGAAAGTGGCCTCTTTTGGCGTCTTTTGCCAGATAAAACACTGACGTTCAAATCTGAGAAATGTTTTGGTGGCAAGAAATCAAAGGAGAGAATTACATTCCTTGCCTGCACGAACATGGATGGCTCTGAGAAAATGCCACTCTTCACCATAGGACGGTTTAAGAGGCCACGGTGTTTCACGGGTGTCAAAACGCTGCCAGTTGAATACGATGCTAACGTCAAGGCGTGAATGACTGCAGAGCTATCTGAGAAACTGGTTGACAAAATTTGATCTAACAATGCATTCTCAAAAGCGGAAAGTGTTGCTGGTGATGGACAATTGCTCTGCACATGGAAAGTTCATCATCATCTGAAGGCCACGGAGCTGTTGTTCCTACCTCCCAACGCCACAACAAAGCTGCAGCCACTTGATCAAGGGATCATACAGAATGTAAAGATGCACTACAGAACAGCCAACCTATCGAAACTGGTCACAAATCTGGATGCTGGAATGCCAAAAGAAACCTTTCACATCAGTCTTCTGGAGGAGCCATGGCAACGCTGAAACAGGCTTGGGATCGTGTTACGCCACCACCATCAGAAACTGGTTTAGAAAGGCAGGGTTTGTTACCAGCTCTTCCAGCAGTGTTCCAAGTGCATGTTCCAGTGATGAAGATGCAGAGCCGGAACCACTTCTGTCCTGACTGTGCAGTGAATGGGACATTAAAGCAGAGGATTATTTTGACATTGATGCAGATCTTCAGACATCGAGCTGCGAGGTGACACCAAAGACCACATCACACTGCCCACAGCCATCATCAACTCCATCAACAGCAGCAGTCAGCGACCATTCTGACTCGGATTCCGAGCATGATGACTGTGGGGAGCCAGAGCGTGTCAGCTACAAAGAGGTACTGGATTATGTGCACAAAATCAACATCTACTGTATGTAAACCCGTGGGTCCCAGAGTCTCCTGGACCGGTTCCACGAGTTTACAGAGAGTCTCTCAACAGACATGTGGATAATGTTATGAGTCAAACTACAATTGATCAGTTTTTTGGAGGGAAAGGTATAAAGAGAGAGGAAGGCGTGGGGAGTGAAAGCGAGAACATGCCAGCTGGAAGTGAGAGAAAATGGTGTGAGAATCAGAGGAGTAAGAATGAAAAACTGAAACAAGGCCAGAAACACAACAGAGAAAGTACATGTGTGGAAAATGACAAAGACTGGGAGAAAGGAGAAACAGACATAGAGGAGAGTGAAGGAGACTGTGGAGAGAAAGGAGAAACAGACATAGAGGAGAGTGAAGGAGACTGGAGAGAAAGGAAACAAACAGACAGAGAGGAGAGTGAAGGAGACTGTACAAAGAGAGGAGAAACAGACACAGAGGACAGTGACAGAGAGTGAAGAGAGAAAGGAGAAAAAGACACAGAGGAGAGTGACAGAGACTGTGGAGAAAAAGGAGAAACAGACACAGAGGAGAGTAACAGAGAGAGTGAAGGAGACTGTGGAGAGAGAAGAAAAAGACACACAGAGGAGAATAACAGAAAGAATGAAGGAGACTGTGGAAAGAGAGGAGAAAGAGACACAGAAGCGGGTCGGAGAAAACGGGAGGAAGTAGGAGACGAGAGAGTCTTCGTCACAGGCTATCAAATGGGACCTGAGCAAGCATTCGTTCTAACAAATGCATGCTGGCGTGTGTGCGACAATGTGCACAGCTTGGTCTCCCCAGGCCCCGCATGTTGCCAGAACGGAAACGGCAGGCAGTCCTGACAGCCCCCAAAGATGTCAGCAATATAGTTGGGAATGTCAACTGTCTGTATCGTGCCTTGAGTTTAGAAGTGTGTGGGACACAAGACTTCCACAAAGAAATTCGAGCACAAATCGTAGATTTTTTTTGTGCGTACATCATGAGCCATTCTCCAGATACTTGGGACAGAATCTTGAGGAATATCTCAATGAGAACACACTGGAGCTAGGGTCATGGGCTCAGACGTGGAGATTTTGGCAGCTGCCACCATGATGCAAACAACTGTTGTGATTTACACAGCTGTCTCCCCAACAAGCAGGATGTGGCTGTCTTACAAGTCGCTGTTTCCAGGGCCTCTGATCAACTTCAGCGAAGAAAAGGTCTGCATCAGAAATCTCTGTAAGCACTTTGAAAAAGTGCTTTGTGTGCTTTGAATTGACCACTGAAGTCTGCTGTTGCAGGAATTTGGTGTGGCTTTTTTTACATCTGTTTCAGTTGATTAGTGTCCTCATGTGTTACATTTACTGAATGTAACAAAACTACATAGGCCTTTTTATGGCTTTGTTTAACATTATTTTTATTTCGTATTATTTTTCCTATTAAATTACTCTGCATTAGTTTTAGATATGATTTTGGACACGTCTGTACACTCATAAAACGAACAGAATACGGGAGGGGGGGGGGGGGGGGGGGGGGGGGGGGGGGGGGGGGCATTAATTAAGACAAAAAAACATTTTTGTGTGTTTCTTTTTACAATTAATGATTGCGTTACACCACAATTCTCATGACGAATAATTACCGTTCAACGTCTATAGCGCAGTCTTTACTTTTCCCAAGAGTTCATTCTGTTCTTGCTGTTGGTATATCCCCCTCTCCACCCAGATTGTTTTATTTTTTCTGTTGAGAAAATATGATTCTTGGCAGTTTGCTTTTGCATCAAATCATTTGTGTCACTTGACATGTTACTATCTTCTGAAAACGATCTAGCAGTATCTCTCTCCCCTGTCCTTTTGGAAGTCGTATGTTTTTCAGTCACTGTCTCAAAATTTTGCTCCAATGAACCTGATGTGTTGTGTGTGTGTGTGTGGTTGTGTGTGTGTGCGTGTGCGTGTGGGCGTGCACGCGCGCGTGCCTGCGTGTGTGCATGCGTGCGTGTGTGTGTGTGTTCTGATTTTTTTGTAATCATCTGTTCCATCTTATCAAAACAGACTGGACATGAGCGCATGGGTCTGCACAAACCTTTTTTTTTTTGAAGTGTGATTGTTTAATGTGCTGTAACAATACTTTCATGATCAGTGGACTCAGTTTTGCACATTTAATATGCACACATGTTTGTATGTTTAGGAATGTGAAGTAAACTATTGCTTTAACACAGATTTAATGGATGTCAAGGTAATGAAGATGTTAATCTTGTGAGTTAAGTTTCTTTTCTGCGTGGATGAAGTGAGAAAACACACACACACACACACACACACACACACACACGCACACACGCAAATACACACACACACGCACACACACAAAACAAACAGAGAGAAAACAGGGAGATCGGGGGGGGGGGGAGATGATTCTGGTGGCATTTAACAAGAATTAGTAATTCTGATAGCCCTGGGATGAAATGAGGCTGTGATGGAGTTAATCGGAGTCCTAGTCTGAGATAGATACATGTTTTTTTTTTTTTTGGGGGGGGGGGGGGGGGGGGGGGGGGGGGGGCGAGAACGGAGGGAGAAGGGGAGATTCTAGCGAAAACAATTAGAATTTAATTGTTAGATCAGTAAAGACGATCATATCTGTCTCAATAATTATTTCATTCAGTTTCAGGACTTTCATTACAAGTAAGTCCCCTTTGAATTCAAAAGATTGTTTTGATTTTAATGTAATAGCTAAATCGATAAAAAGTTTTATCTCTGTGTGATCATTTCTTTCCGTTTGATTATTTAGATCAAAAACAAATGATTCAGATGGTTTCTGATGGCAGAAATATTGCTTGTAGGCTTAAGCGTTGTGTTTGCCGAAAAAGAAGGTTAATTTTAATCTTTATTTTCTCTTATTCTTTTTTTATATATACTTCCTTGTTTTAATTGTCATTTTCAATGAGCTAACATAGATTATTTTGGCTTTGAATTCCAAACACTTCAACATTTCAAGGAGCAAGGATTTGGTTTCCTCTCCCTTTAAAAGTTTCTCTGTTCAAATGTACTTTTTTCCACAAAGTGATTATAATGTGTGTTGTTGCTGGTGTGTTGTAATTAGTTTTTTTTTTTTGTTTTAATTGTTTGAAATGATTAAATGGAAAATAAATCCCCCAAAATCGAATGTCTAAAAGAAAGGTGTTGAATAAGTGTTTTTAGTTGAGAGAGAGAGAGAGAGAGAGAGAGAGAGAGAGAGAGAGAGAGGAGAGAGAGAGGAGAGAGAGAACCCTCCCCTCCCCCCTCACAAACATTCACAGAGCTAGCTCTCTCTCTCTCTCTCTCTCTCTCTCTCTCTCTCTCTCTCTCTCTCTCTCTCATACACACACATCTACACGCACTTCCCCTTTCTGCCCCCCCCCCCCCCCCTCCACATATG